>ML778140.1:1539713-1590185 GCA_009831015.1 Picea engelmannii | reverse complement strand
CGCGGGGTATGGAGGAGGTGGCAGGAGGGAGGAGGAGAGGAGAGGAGTGGTGAGTAGGGATGAGGGCTGAGCAGAGTGGAGTTTTGGGAGGCCACGTGGAGAATGGGAGGAGGGATATGGGGGTTGGGGCTTTGGGTGGGTTTGCACATAGGTCGGAGGAAGGGGGGAGGTTTGGGAGTGTGGGCATAGGGAAGAATGGACGGGGCTAGTTGGTGCGCGCATGTAGAGGAAGATGGGAGGAGCATAGGTGAAAGGGGGAGAGGAGCGAGTTGGGCGTGGTGGTGAGCAGCGACACTGAGCGAACAAGCATGGAAGTCGATGAGTTGAGTAAGGGGAGAGGAATGGGTGCAGACTGGTGGGAGGAATGGGATGGATGATTATGGAGGTGGGTGGAGGAGTAGTTTCTAGTGGTGTCACACACAAAAAGGAGGAGGGTGCAGGGGAAAGGGCATGCGCAGAGGTGATGGGAAGAGGAGGGCATGCGCGAGAGGATGGAGTGGAGGGAGAAGGGAGGAGATAGGGGATGAGCTGGTGTGGTGGTGGAGAGGAGGTTGCATGCAGGAATGGGAAGGTTTTGGAGGTGTTGCAGAGGCAGTGGTGGTGAGGGGGTGGTGGTGGCACCCAGGCGGTGGACAGGTGCCCAGCCACCACCAAAATTAATTTTCGATTTTTTTTTTATTAAGTGGGTTTTCACTATAGTTTAGGAACAATAGGTCATGGGTTCAAAGCCCCTCCCTTCCTATTCAATTTCTGGGTCATTTCTGGGCAATTCTGAAAAAAGGAAAAGGAAGGGGACTGGGGTTCAAAGCCCAAGGCCTGCACATGGCCATGCACAGGCTTGCAATTTAAGTCCAACTCAAAAATTTAAATATCTAAAGGGGCCATGGAGGCTTGGGCCTGGTGCCCAAGAGGGGTTCGAATCCCCTCCCCTTTGGATCTTTTTCACACACAAAACTAATTGATTTCAACAACCGAAAAACCTGGACCAGGAAACATGACATGAAATCTGAACCAGTACTAAGACAAACATTCTAAAGGTAGAAATACAATATTCTATGCACACATTTCACCACACCCAACAAGATTTTTTCCATTGAAATGGGACTGAACAGGGGTTTTCCTAGCTCAATGTCTAAAGACTGTTGCATGGTATTGGTTGGCTACCCAATGCAGAGCTGCCCTTGCTGCCAGGAGACCTCCTTCTACTGCCATGGAAGCATGTTGCAGAGCTCCGCTTCCACTTGGAAAAAATGCCAAAATGGCTTGAGAGAGGGGAGAGGGGGGGGTTTGTATATTCCAATTAAAAAAAAAAACTAATTTCCCAAAAATTGCATGAGGAGGCTGTGTGTCTTCTCCTCCATTTTCCATAATTTCTGATTTTTTTTAATAAATCTTTCCAATTTTTTTTTTAATATTTCTTAAAAACTGTGTAAGTCAAAGTTTGAATTTGACTTTGAATTTGACCTTTCTTATTTTGACTTAGCCCCAAATTTTTTCCAGATGAGATAGAGTCGGAATTCCACCTCTGCCCTCAATTTCGGCCTAGAACAGTGACCTCTTAAAACCCCTGACTTGCTGGTGGGTCCACATGACACCCAATCTTGCAAAAGGTGCCAAATCGCCATATGATATCCAATCGAGGAAAATGAGGTACCATCGAAAAGGTATCGATGATTAATTTGACGAGGTGTCCATAGATGTTTGTGATGAGGCCATTAATGGTTGTTTTATCTATCATGAAACCTTGCCATGCGAGCTAGTTGTCCCCCTTTTCCTGAAATAATTGACCAACTTGTGCAGCTCTAACTGGGCCATCCGAGGTTGGAATGAGGAAAATGAGGAGTCGTTGGAAAGGTATCTGAGTCTATTATAGTGTGAAATCACTGAATCTCTGATTTAAAACTCTTTACGAACACTTATAAACCTCGAAGCACTGCAACCAATTTGGTGTCCGAAATTGGTCATGATCTTGCGAAACTCGTTCTTACCAACCGGGGGTGGCAACCAAGCACATGATATACCATTGGAAAGGTTTCTCACTTCCCTACACCATGTCTAGGTTTTATTTTCCTTTCGAAACAAGAATATTAATATAATCATACCAATATGTCACAACTATTGTTTTTGGCCATTTAGGTGACGCTAACTTTGCGTCCTTCGTATGGGGTCATACGGACTCGGAATCGGGCTTATGAAATCCCCTTGGAAATATTGTCCTGATCCCTAAAACATAGCAGCATTGTATTCCCCGAATTTTGACCAGATTTCATCTTATCCTTTGTGAAATCACCCATCCCCAAGGGACCCGCCTAGTGACAGGCGAAGGGGGCCAATGTTAAAATTCTTGTAAACTGCGTGCTTAGCTCATGAAACCTGAACTGAAAATTCTTGACATGTGGAAGAAATGATGTGGGACGGTCCAAAACCCCATTAAGGTAGCCAAATAATACTCTTTCAAGGGAACAGGCCATATTAACTATGACCTCCGCCACTGTCTTGGACTGGAACCATAGCACCAAGGGATGTTTGTGGAGAAATGACTGTGTAAAACACCATGCTGAGCCCACAGAAAATTTTTGGGTCAAAATTATTTGCGCTGGAGAGGAAATGCCTTCAAAAGCATGTAGAATAATGGGATCACCCACATGGCAGGAGGGAATACTTGATGGAAATTTATACTTTCAAAGTGATCGATGTGGGTGAGAGGGGCGAAATTTAACTGTAGTATAAGGACCATTTTTAACATTAGGGATAAACGAAGAATGCAAGTGGTGTAGTAAATATATACAATAGAATTTATACTGAGATTCACATAATATAGAAGAATGGGAATAATGACCCAGGTTTTTTTGAGCAATGTGGCCCAAGTGACATAGGTCCCTCACCCGGATTATGGTTTAACTATGAGAATCGAGGCTTAAGGTGAACCTTGGCTCAACACAAAGTCTCATGCATGCCTTTGATTCTCGACATACAAACAAGAAAACAAGGATTTTTTGAAATCCGCGACCCACTAGAGGAAAACTAGCAAGAAAACCAGTCAAACAAGGGAGTAAAGAAATATAAAAAACTTTTGGCAGTAGGTGCTGAAATATCAACTGCTCACAAGTGATGGAACTTTGTAGGAAAATGATTGTTGCTTGGAAAAATCAGATTGTAAGTGGTCAGGTAAAGTGCATTTTAAATCACATAGATATGTAAGCCATCACACCATCATGGTTTTCAGCTTCACCAGAGAAAGATATGCTACCTCCTTAGAATTTCCCTGCTGACTTTGATTAAATAACAATTAGGTTTACTCCTATTTAAGATGAAATTAAGACAGATTTTCCCAAAATGCCAAGTATGATAAAAGGGATCCTAGGAGTTCATTCTTGTCAAACAACCATCGAACAATAAGAACAATACTCTTCCCATTGAACACTAGACAAACCAAAAAGAAGACAACCTATGACATTAAAATGAAAAAGACCAAAACCAAGGGAAAAATAAAAGAGGGGCTTATACTCCAAAATTAGAGCCTAACAAGCAAAAAGACTCAAAACTAAAACCAAGCAGGAAAAAAGGCTCAAGATTGAAACCAAGGGGCAAAAAGGCTCAAGATTGAAAACAAGGGGATATATACAAGCATGAAAAGGAAACATCAAATACATACAAGAAGGAAAATCAACAACAATGAATACATACAAACAAAAAAAAGAACAAATGGTGACTTATGTACAAGATGACGAGGCCTCTCAGGAGAAAAATAACTTTAGGTGATGACCATTCATAGGCAATTGAAGTGGTTTTCCATCCAAGGTTTTTAATCTGAAATCATTTGTCCCTAATACCTCGTAGATTGTGTAAGGATCCAACCATAAAGAATAAAACTTGCGATGTTTGGATGGGGCCACGTGTACTTTGTCCCACAGTAAGACATCATCTCCTACTTAATTTACCATTGTGGCTCTTTTATCGAAGGAACGTTTAACAATGTATTGCTTCTTTTGGAGGTGTTGGAATGTGTCCTTTCTTACCTCTTCTATTTTGAGGAGTGTGTCTAAATGATGTTGTAATGGTTGGAAATAATCTTCTGCCTTAGCAATAGACAATCTCAAGGATGGAATTTATAAGTGAACATGCGGGACAATAGGGGCTCCATACACTAGAGTGTAAGGACTTTGACCCGTTGTTGTCTTAGGGGTTATACGATCAACCCATAAAGAAAATTTTAACTTTTTCTTCCAATCACACTTGTTATCCTTGACTGTCATCTTAAGGATTTGAATCATATTTTTATTGGTGGATTCGGCCAATCCATTACCCTAGGGGTAGTAGGTGGAAGATCGGAAACATTGGATGCCATATGTAACACCAAGGTGGAGCATGACATCAGACATGAAAGCTGATCCATTATTAGTTAATATCTCAACAGGGGTTCCAAAACGGGATAAAATGTTATGTTCAACGAATTCTACCACCTGTTGACTCGTAGCATTCCTAAGAGTGATTGCTTCAACCCAATTTGTAAAGTATCATGTAGTTATTAAGATGAATACATGACTGGTGCTAGAAGGTGGTGAAACTGGCCCAATAAAGTCCATGCCCCATCTTGCGAAAGGGACTTGGACTAAGAGGCAAGGCATCTAAAATTTTCTTCCCAGTGAAGCGTTGGAAAGCTTCGAATTTTCAAACTAGTAAATGGGAATCTTTGTGGAGTGAAGGCCAAAAGTAACCTACATGTAAAAATTTTGTTGCAGTGGTTTTGGCTGAAAACTGACCTCCAAAAACCCCGGAATGGCATTGATTAAATGCCATTTGGGCTTGTACAGGAGTCAAGCATCGCGACAAAACCCCATCAAGGTTTCTTCGGTAAAGGATTTCGTCATGTAAAACATATCGGACAACTTGTAAACAAAGTGTTAGTTTGGATTTAGTCGATGTCTGGTGGGAAAACACCATCGACAAGAAAATATACGAGAAGCCCATACCATGGTTGTGAGGATAACTCAATTTTGTTAACCAGTTCTTTGAAAGAAATCAAGTCATCTACTTGAGGTGGTTCAGCTATGACCGAGGGGTGGGATTGGATTAGCAATTCAGCCAGACTTGTTCCCATTATGGTTTTCTTCAGTTTAATTTCCAAGTCATACTCTTTCATGCGCATGATCCATTTGGACCACTTACTATGCAATTCAATTTGATTCAAGGCAGTGACTAAGAGAGATGTAGGCACAAAAACCTGAACTTTATGGACTTGGATGTAATGTTGAAATTCCTCCAAGGATTTATACAAATAATAACCATGTTTCTCTAGTGTAGAATAGTTCAGTTGCCGTGTCTTCAAATTTTGGCTCACAAAGGTGATTGGCCTAAGATTTTCCTCATGATCCTTTTGCAATAAGATTGCAAAAATTGTCTCCTCTGATGAATTAATGTACATGACAAAGTCTTTAGAGGGATTAGGACTGATTAGTAGAGGCACATAAGCAATGGCTTGTTTAATGGATTCAAAAGACTGACGAGTAGGGGGGTCCCATTTGAACCAAATTTCCTTCTTCATAAGCTGATTTAGAGGTTTGACTACTTGAGTAAAATCAGGAATGAAGAGTCTTAGGAAGTTTATCTTTCCAAAGAAAGATTGAATTTCTTTTTTATTAGTAGGTAAGGGTAGATTTTTTATTGCTACCACTCTCTCAATATCAACTTTGACACCTTCTCGATAGATGATATGACCCAAATTTGTTTCCTCCATAACACCGAAAATGGTCTTCTTCTTAGGATTCAAAGATATGCCAAACTTACGACATCTAAGAAGAACTTGCTAGAGGTGATTGTTGTGTCCTTTTCATCCTTCCAATGAGCAAAAGAAGGGCTCTTGCAAGTCTAGTTGGGAATGCTAGATAGGACATAGGTTAGTTTATAAATAAAATGACTCAATCACATGAAATAAACAAACAACTAAGCTAACAACAACTAAAGAAATGAAAGTAAAATGCATGAGGAAACTTGAACTGAAAATCAATCAAATGACCAATAATCTTGCCACCAATGGATAAGTTGTATTAGTGGGAAAACACCAAAGATAAAGGAGGACTTGTGGATCCCCTCTTCCTCCTAGGGAGGGATCTTGAGTCCCCTATGTGAGATATCTTCTTACAAATGGAAAACTAGAAAAGGAAATGGTGAAAAATCCAAGCTTATTCCCTCAAGAGGTGAGGTGAATAGCTTAATGAGATGTTGCTAGTATGATCCTTGAAGAAAAGAGGTTTCTTGTAGGAGAATAGAGGCAACATAACAATACAATGAGATTCTTGAATTCATAGTGCACCCATGGCCTCTTTTTATAGAAAATCTTTGAGGCATTATCTAGCAGGTCTTTATTGTGAACAAGGGGCCCTTTAGGGCACCCTTGGGTCTTTGACCAACCCCCCATGCAGATTCAACTAGGATTTGAGGGTAAAATCAAATTGGGAGCTGAACCAGAAGTGGGTGAGGGGCCGACAAGAACCATAAATGCACCGTTCACAGGAGTGCACAAATTTTATCGTACATAGTTGCGCATCGGGCACATGTGCGCTTTTTTGGCTTCTTTGTCCTATGCACATGCGCGCGCTTCCTGTGGTGTTACTGTGCATGTCAATTTTATAACCAGTTGTATAGTTTGTGCCTTTTGGAGATGCATATTTGGGTTTATAGGTGAACTAGTAGGTGTTTGGAGATGTTGTATTCTTGTAACCATTTGTGGATGAAATTTCAGTAATAACATATGCTCCCTGATGTGTGAGGTTAGGAGCATACGTATAGCCAAAATAAATCAATGTTGGTTCTACTGAGAGTACCATTGTAAGAAAGAGTGCTGAGAGGAAATGTAAGAGTGATCTGTTGGAGGGAGAGGGGAAATTGTGGGACCCAAAACTTTCTCTAGGGAGAGAAATAAAAACTGTATAAAAACGAGGCGGGGATTCCCTATGCTCGTGTCATGTAACTCAAAAGAAATTTAAGACAATAAATGAAGCTGTATATTGATGTAGATAACTGCAACACCCTCTGGGGTGGTTTGATAATGGCAAATGAAAATTCTGATGGTGAACATACTCTGAAAAGAGACAAGGATGTCTCTAAGAAGTATCGATCACTCATAGGGATTTATGGCCTAGCAAATTCATAGGTTTTCAGCTAGTATACAACAATTGCAATAGTCGCATAGTAAGACCCATTGTAACATGAGATTGTGTTGAAGTCGAATTCTATGGGGGTCAATGAAAATAGAGAGAAATGATGGTTCTCTCTATGCCGTCCGAGGCTCCTCATTGTAAAGGTAATGAGAGTCAAGATATTGTCGCCCTTCTAGAAACTGTGTTGATGTCGACAGAAAGGGAGGCGTGACTCCAAGAAGCAAAAGGGCTTCATGAAATCCACTGGATGAGATCAAGAACTGATGAGGAACATGGAAAAAGTCAAGATGCGGTGAGACTCAAGGCTTCCCTTGGTTGGGGATATATGTGAAGTATGAGTGGAAACAACCGTGAAACTGGATCCAGTGTCAGGCGGACAACTAGACATGGGTTAGATTGTGCTAGAGGTGTGCCAAAGTGGACAAACTCAAAGATCAGAGGTAGATGGACTGTGGGATACTTGGGGTTTATGGACGATGTCAACATGAGGAGAGGATGGTAAATGCCCCAACCAAGGGAAACATGGGTTTCTTTGCTGGAAAAAGAAGGTCTCCAAGGGGTGACCACAAAAGAATAAGTAAATGCTGGAAACAAAGGCTTTTGTACAATTGCCAAATGAATAAAGAATAATTTGCGAGGAGTGTACAAATACAAAAATGGGTGCCCCAGTGCAAGATGGCTTGGCCTGTGAGGGCACAAGTTGTGTGGAGAACTGGTGGAGGTTAGGGGACCCATTGGTGGGTCTCTATATGAGCTAGATGAATGGAGGGAAATTCGTAGATGGGAAAACTGATTGTGGATTAAATGGAAGGTTAATGATACTGCGGAGGCACAGTCAAACTAGAACCGTGATGAGATAATTTGGGAGTCCATTGGGAAAGCTAGCAAAAATGAGGAGAAGGAGTATGTGGCCGATTCTTGAAAATTCGTAATACTATCGGGACTCCCATCCCTAGGGGTGAAAGAAACATGAGTGTCAAAGTGCCAAAGTGGAATATGAATGGGACAACTTATGTAGGGGAGAGTGCTACCGAGTGACAGTACCAAAATGCGTGGAGGTGATAGTACTACAGAGTCGGATGTGAGGATCCTATAGGCAAATGTTGGAGGGTGTGACTGGGGGATGCAATTGATATTCAGAGGGAATGATTACATTCCAGTGTCGATCATATACTTGAAGGGGCTGCACTAGTTTGTGATGACCAACTACTTTCACACATTAAAACTGAATACCCGACGTGAACAATATCTGAATATAAAGAACATATAGCATATATTTGATAATTTTGAACATGAGCATGCGTACCTGGGCATGATGGGGAAAAAATGCACCCTCGGGGCCAAGTATGGATGGTGACATAGGGAATGTGATTATGTAGGTGGCGGGATCTTGATCCTGTGGCTAAAGATGGATCAGAAAATGGATGCTCTGAGCTTCTGTAAATGAGCATGGAAGTTTGGAAAAAGGGAGTATATATAGTTGTGGGGCCCACAATGCCACCTCATTTGTACCTACTACCATAGTGAGTTGACGAGAGGATTTGAGAGGAAATTTGGAGATTGCGAGAGTTCGAGCCGACTGATCTAGGATTTTCAAGAGCCAGGTTAGTGGTCTCATCCTCCTGCATAATAGTTAGGGTTTCTTTTCTGGGCAAGGTCATATCGATTTCCGTACTAGGGGTTTTTGTAAGGGTGGGTCCCCAAATGCATGGGCGATCGAAGGATACCCGTGCTGAGGTGCACGACTATGTTAAATATATCCATGCATGGGGGCACATGGGTGAGGGAAACAGGTGCGCATTTGATGTGCACCTGTTTGAAGTACAGCTACGCACTATGCATGGCTGTTTCTCTGACAGTTGCGCACCAATGCACAACTATGTAGTGAACATGTGCACATGAATGCACACCTATGGGTATGACAGATGTGCATTGATGCACATCTATTTCTTCGATAGATGTACATTGATGCAGAACTATGTGAGGAACAGGCGCACATATGTGCACACCTGTTGGTGGTGACAACCGCACACATGAGGCAAAGATGGGGGGTTTTGAAAAAACTTGTATTTTTTGAAGTTTTTTGTTTATGAATAGTGATCATTGATCAAGTGTTGTTTGTGTGAATACAGGTGATTAGTTCAGGATGCTATTCCACTAGAGGGAGAGGGACTGAGAGTACCTTAGGGAGGTGGTGAGAGATGAGCTGGGTGTTTGGGGACCTTTGGCATCCTATAGGCTACTAAAGTTCTTCGACTGCCCACTAATACGGGCACAGGAGTACCTATTGCAGTATCTGATTTGTATGTGGAGCATTGAGCTATAGTGCTTCATTTTGCGGGGGGAGGAGCTAACATTCTCTACGATGGAGGATGTCTGTTTCTTGATCGTGCTCCCTTTTTAGGGGAGGGCCCTACCTGTTGATCCCCAGTGGCCAGGGGATGTACACTTGGCAGACTTGGTGCAGAAGTATTGTTCGGGGCCGAACTTTATGTCAGGTTGGGTCGTTAGGATTGAGACCATGGATGCACTCATGCATCGTTGCATTGCAATGATGATTGTGAGGATCTATGGATCCTTAGTGACTCAGCGGATCAATGGTGGTCAGTTGAGGATTATACAACGAGCATTGGGTGGAGAGGTTTTTTCCTGGGGTTTGATGTTGCACGCCAAGATGATGGGAAAACTTAACTAGTGTTGGGCCACCGAATCTGGTGATTTTTCCTTTAGGTCGATCTTGGTGGCGTAGTTTTTGGAGAGGGTGCCCATGTTGCATTCTAGAGTGTTGTTGCCAGTGGTTGATGCACGGGAGTCACAACTGATGTGGTGGGCATCGATTTTGGTACTTCATGGATGTGGGGAGGGTGGCCATTATTTTACGGTTGATATGGCGCATGTGTGGCGCCATATGCCACAGATCATACTGTAGTTCCCATATGGTGGGATGGAATTCCAGCAGGACCCAGATATGGTTTTACCTCCTGGAGAGGATTGGGACCATAGAGGTATGTTGGTGTATTTTATGTTTTGTGATTTTGATAGTATAGCATATGTTTTATGTATGGATGGATATTGATGCTATCGTTTGGGTTTTGTATGTGCAAATGTGGGGCTGCAAGGTCGAGAGGTGGATTTGGTTAGAGAGTTGGCTCATCAGGGGCCAGTGAGACCGCTGTGGGGAGAGCCACAGGCCGGAGAGAGATGTAAGAGGGACGAGGCTGGTGATAGGCCAGCCGATGATGTGAGAGTTGGAAGGACACGCAGATTTGATGACCCTGGTGTAGGGCCATCACATGCGCCTCAAGGAGAGGCTGGCAAGGATTTAGAGGATTTTTGTCGCCGATTGGAGGTGGTATTACAGGGCGTACCTGAGGGTATGTGGTACCACATCTAGGACAAGAGATTCCTAGAGTAGTGTGTGGGTGGCCCTGCCGAGTTGCAGACTTTGATCCATAGAGAAGGTGTAGCGGGGGCAGTGAAGACTAGACGACTACCCCCTGGACTAGGAGGACCCCCAGCTAGGGGGGCACCTCTCATAGATAAAGGACCTGGTGATGGCACTCTGGAGGCACCATGAGTGTTGTGTTGTACTATTTTTGTATTTAGATAGGCCTGCGAGCCCATTTTGTATATAGGGCAGTGTGACACCTATTTTGGACCTGTAGGGGTGAGGGGGGCTTACTTGCCTACAGGTGATGTACATGTNTATATATATATATATATATATATATGTATATATATATATATATATATATATATATATATATATATATATATATATATATACATTTTTGGGATCTCTATGATGTTCACATTTGATGATATTTTGTGATGCTTTTTACGATGTCTAATCTATATGCTGTGACAAACGTTTGATGATTTATGTATGTGTGATGATGTCTTGATGTGATATATTCCAATCTAACACTAGGTTAGCCATATTATCTGCTATTTGATTGAATTGTCATGGAATATGTGTAAATTTTATTAAATCAAAATGTCGAGATAAGAGTCTAACTTGTAGGTATTTGCGGAAGAGGAAAGGATCGCAAACACGGTACACATTGTTGAGCTACAAGACGACAATATGGTAATATAATAAGACACTAATGTGACGAATGTGGCAGTGACTGGCCTCGGCAAGGAGGCCAATGATGGCTGTGTGTTCTGCTTGGTTGTTGGTTGCTGAGCCCAAACATATGCCACTAGAGTGGAGCAGTTCATGTGAGGGGGTATAGAGGGCCCAAGTGATCGAAGCGAGATTCTGTGTCCAATGGCTAGCTCTGTCAGCGTAACCAATGTGGTAGGCTAATGGAGGATACATATGTCAATAACACAAAGGGTAGATTAGACATAAGGCATGGAGGGGAAAAAATAATACTAAAAACTCTACCAATGTGTACAAAAAATAAAAATCCTAGTGTAGAATGACTATGCATAGGCGTAAAATTTCTTTAAGTACAACCCATTGACAAGTTCTTTGAGAGGATAGCCTTTTGGAGAGGCCAGGATGTATGCGCTTTTAGTGAGGCAGTGTTGGATGATGTAGGGTCCATGCCATAATGACTCGAATTTCCCATGACTGAGAGTATTGTGAGCGATATCGTAGGCTAGGACGAGATCTCCTTCGTTAAATGAGTGAAGGTTGATGTGGCAGTCGAAGGTGGCCTTTGATCATTTTTTAGCTACCTCATTGTTCTGTAATGAAGATCGATGGTGTTTATCCAGTGACTCTAAGTTCAACAAGCGCTACTCCATTGGAGTAGTGTCCAGTAATAGCTCGATAGTGGTACGCAATGTGGGAATTTTACACTCAATGGGGAGAGTGGTTTCGACCCCATGGATGAAATGAAATGGTGTAAAGCCAGTAGAATTTTTAACTGTTGTGCGATAATCCCATAGTGTTGAAAACAACATATGATGACAGTTGGTCTTATGTTTGTTGATAGTGCGTTGCAACATGGTTTTGAGGACTTTGTTAACAACCTCGACCTATCCATTGGACTGAGGGTAGTATGGGGAGGAAAACTTGTGGGAGAAGCTTAACTGTGAGCAGAGTTCAATGAAAATATCATTCTCAAAGTGTTTACCATGATCGGAGACTAACTGTAGTGGGACTCCGAAGTGGGAAATGACGTGGTTGAAGAAAAAACGCGTTGTTGTGTTAGCGGCGTTGTTGAAGGTAGGCATGGATTCGACCCATTTGGTAAAATAATCTACTACCACAATGATGTACTTGTGTCCATTGCTAGATGGAGGATTGTAGGTAATGAAGTCTATGCCCCATTTGTAGAAGGGGACGATAGTGATGACTGGATGTAGAAGAGCGGGTGGCACTGGTGATTTGCTTGCATAAAGCTGGCGTTTGTCGCATCACTTAATAACGTGGATGAAGTCATGAAATAGTGTGGGCCAGAGGTAGCCTGCTCGAATGATTGTTTGGGTGGTGGACATCCCTGAGAGGTGGCCACCGTAGACACCACTATGGAAATCATTCAAGACTTTGTTTGCTTCATCGATGGTCAAACATCGACGGAGTATGGTGTCAACCCCACGTCGATACAGAATGTGACCGATGAGGAGGTATTGAGGGGCCTGATGGCGGATGTGCCAACAATCGTCTTGAGAGAGGTAAGACCCAAAATTCTTTGTCCAAAGGTAGACGAGAAGGTCTCCATACCAGGGGTCATCCGAGGGGATGTAGAAGAGGTGTTCATCTGGAAAATCCATATTGACAGGTGAACTAGCATCGTTTGAGGGAAACGCCATGATGAGTTCGGCGAGGATGAGTGCTTTCTTGCTTTTGGGAGTTTCAAACTCTAGGTCATATTCCTGAAAGATGACGATCCATCGGGAAAATTTGCCATTAATTTGTCATCGACTAAGCAAGTACTACATGGGGTTGGAATCTTCCACGAGTTTGGTAGTGCGAAGTAAGATATAATGACATAGTTTTTGGACTGCGAGGAAAACTGCGAGGGTGAGCTTCTCTTCATGATTGTACTTCAGGGGTGGTCCTAAAAGGTATTTACTGATATAGTAAATGACATGTTCATGACCACCATCCCCTAATTGGATGAGAACTCCTACTACTGAGATGGCTGACACTGACAGGTAGAGGATATAATCACGATCATAGTCAAGTGGACTACTCAAAAGGGCATTGGAGAGATCTTCTTTTAAATCATCAAAAGCGGTTTGGGCATGTTCATCCCATCAAAATGGGATACCATGATGCAGTAAGTGAAGGAAACCATGCACGTGAGTGGTGTAATCTGCGACAAAGCGTCTTAAAAGGTTAGCATTGCCTTGTAGGCTCTACAGGGGGTGTAAATTCCTAGGTGGTGGAATTTCTGTGATATCTTGAACCTTGAGGGGGTCCACTATGATGTCATGTTGGGAGACAATAAACCCAAGGAGGCATCCGACGGTGACGCAAAATACACATTTGAGGGGGTTCAAGAAGATATTGTACTAGCGACACCGTTGAAAGACAACTTGTAAGTCATCTAGATGTTGAGTTCGTTTCTTTGATTGAGCAGTGAGGTCTTCCAAGTAAGTGAGGATGATGTGAGTGAGATCATGGAAAAAATAAGTCATGGCCTATTGGAATGTAGCATTGGTGTTCTTGAGTCCAAAAGGCATGACACGATAAGAAAAAGTACCCCATGGGGTGGTAAATGTCATTTTATATTGATCTACTGGATGGATTTGGATTTGATTGTAGCCACATAAACCATACATGAAGGACAAAGCCTTGTGGCCTGCACAGTCATTGATAATTTGGTCGATGAAAGGGGTAGGGAAGTTGTCTTTGGGACAAGCATGGTTGAGATCGTGAAAGTCAGTGCAAACATGAATAGTGCCTTGTTTTTTTTTAATGGGGACTGAGTTGGAAACCCATAACATGTATGCGATGGGGTATATGAACCCTATAGCACGTAATTTGTCAATTTTGGCTTTGATAGCCACTCCTTTGGATGGGTGAAGTGGGATTTTCTTTTTATGTACAGGGGTGACATCTGGCCATGTGTCGATGCGATGTTTGATGATAGAAGGATCGAGGCCGAGCATCTTTGTATATGACCAGGAAAAAATTTCCCGATATTCCTGAAGGAGAGTTTTGTAAGATGTGAGATCCTCAGGGGAGCATGCAACATCAATGGTGATTTTTTCTATGATTCCTGGTTTGACAGAAATATCAATTTTGACAGTGGGGGAAATATTGGCCATGTTGCCTTCTTTAAACGCATCAGGGGCAAGGATAGGTTTGAACCAGTCTATATGCTCGGATGGAATAAAATCCTTGGTTTGGATTGCACATATGGAGGCTTGGCTACGAGGGTCTAAGGCTTCCTGTGAGAGAAAGAGTGCTCTGTGATGGAGGGATATCCATGGGAAATCAGGTGTAGTTAGTTCCTCTAGGATTTCTTCGGCACAGTGGAAAATGCGAGAATACAGGGGATACAAGGAAGTAACATTGGTGACTATCACCATGTGATTGTCTTCAGGTGGTGAAGACGTAGAGGGTGTATCACAATTATTGTGTGATGGTGTGCTTGAAATAAACCAAATGTCCAGACACTGTGGGTTGTAAACTGTTGTTGGGGGTAATATTTCTTGGGTGAAATGAACCAGAGAATTGGGAGGATTTTGGGGGAAAATCCTCAGGCAGTCCATCCAATAACCATGGAGGAGTGGGAAGTGACTCAAGTTCAGGGGAGATGATTTCAATACTATCTAGAGAAGGAATAAGGGGAATCACTTGTATCACATGAGGTGAGGGGATTGGTTGATCTTGAATAAGGGTCATTTGATGATGTCTGTATTCAATGATCAAAGGACGTCGGTATGTGAAATGATCAAGTGAGTCACAAAGAGAACAAGGGTACCTCATCCGTTCATTGACTGAGGTCGTGACATAATGGATGTCAGTGACATGGGTACTCGATGTTGTGGGTGGATGGGGGTCTTGATGAAATCTTTGACGTACTTCCATGAGCATATGTTGAATCTGAGGTAGTGTAGGGAAATGATGAGTGTATTGGCCATATTCTGAATAGATGGCACAAGCGAATTTGGTTCACAACCCTTTGTTTTCTGTAGTAGGGGATGCGGTGTTAGTACTAGGTGTGCTTGGTTAAGAAATGGGCAATGTGGTGGCTTGAGGGAGTTGGATCAAATTGCATAATTCAGGTAGATAAGGACATCTATTTGTGGGGTGTCCCTCTTTCTCGAAAAGTGTGCAAGGAGGTTGGAATCGGAGAGTAAGTGGAGCGGTGGGCTCTTTCTTCTTCCTTATTCCCCCAGTCGTAGCAGTGGTGCTGGAAAGTGGTTGTGGGGGTGGTGTGGTTGGAGTTAGTACTGGAATATGCATCGGGAGTCGCTTAGATTGGAGAGGGATTGATGGTTGAGGAACCATCACGAGTGGGTGTAGATACCATACCAGAATGGCCAACACCATGTTGGGAAAGGTAAGCCTTGCGGCTACCTGGAAAGCTTGTTCTCTTGGTGGGGGGCAAAAGAAGGGGATTTGAGTGATGGATTGGGGGATTGTCTCCCAAACCAGGATTTTCCCTTGGGGAAGGGGGAAATCGGGTAGAAGTGGTGTTGTAGGGTTCTCAGGGGGTTCCTGAGGTAGGATTTCTTCCACTAGTGGGACGTCAGGGAGTGGAGAAGCCTCTGTGGGAGGAATGGTATCTCCATTGTCAGTTCCGTTGGAAGATATGACACACACTTGTGCTGAGGGATGTATGAGAGGTGGTGCTCCATGGTATTCCCCTAGCAAATATGGGTCTTTGAAAATTCAGGGGCCCATATCCATGAGTGGATATGCATCGGAACTAGTGCATACAAGAGGTAAGATGTTGTCGATGTTGGAGGAGTGGTTAGGCTCATAATGTGAAACTTGGTCGATGGTGATGATTTTCCCATTGTGGGGGAACATCATCATTTGAAACACAGAAGAGGCCACAACCTTCATAGCATACATGTATATATGTCCAAACAAGATATTGTAATCGAGCGGGGTGTTGATAACCTCTATGTCAATAAGGATGGTTTTTCCCCTGAGTTCAACTGGGAGATTTTGAAAGAGCCCTTTAGGAGAGGATGGTCGTTCATCATAAGCTCTCAAAGTGATGGCGGATGGTATTAGCTCAGGGATGCCAAGTTTTTTCCATACCGTTTTGGACATGATGCATGTGGATGCACCTTCATCAATGATACATAGATGAATCATGATGTTTCGAATCTTAACTGGTATCTGGAAAGCTACCAAAGAGGGGAGACGAGGTTCCCCACAATCTAGATCAAATGTGATGAATCTAGTATCAGTTGGGTCGACTGCCCCCAAGGTGGAAAGCAATGGTTTCCATTAAGTGGGATGGTTTTGGAGGACCTCCAAAACTGACATGGCTGCAGGAGATTGCGCCAAGTCATCGACTAGACTGTAATTGTGTGTCGCCCTAGCCTGAGGGTTGTGGACATTCTGTCGTAATGGGAGGTGAGGAATATGAATGGGGGGTTCAGTGTTAGGGTGTGGAATCATCAAGGCTTTCCTGATTGTAGCTGGAGCTACTTCCAAAGTGGTGGGAGTAGATTCAGGGGGTGTGCGATATTGACGACTGCACGTTTGTAGAGGAATTTATTCTTTGCTAGTGAGGAGGATATTGCGATCTACCAGATTCCTAGGGTTTTGATACTATCCTATTTGTGGTGGGGCCATATGCATCTCCTACTGGGTATTCATCACACCTTGGTGTGGAATAGGGTTTTTCAACACACCCAGGGGTGGTTTTTGCAAATACAGTTGTGGGGCCTGCTGAGGGGCAACCAGCGCTAGAGGACATGGCACATTCATAGAATATTTCATCTATTTGAAGTCGACAATTTGGGGGCAACGGTGAGTATAATCACCATGTTCACCGCAAAGAGCGCAAGGGAATTTTGTCCAGAGGTTATTGTTTTTGTTCCTCCCTCAGTGTTTATTTTTATTTCCCCCTTAGGGGTTCTGGTTACCCTGGTTCTGGTTTCCCCCAAAATGTTGGTTTTTTTGGGGGTTATTTCCCCCTGGACCTGGGTTATTATTGTTTCGGTTTTTTCCTTTATTTTTGGCATGATTCAACTGATGGGTCAGATTTTTCGTATTCAATTGTTCAAAATTTTGAAATTGCTGAATGGGAGAGGGTTGAACAAAGTTAACCCCAGTGTGTGTTTTTCCTTGTGGAGGAGCAATGGGCTGTGGAGGACCAAGAAAAGGAAAATACAGATTATTTTGTGGCAATGATCCGTAGGGTACATAGGAAGGTGTATCTCTTTCACTAGTGCTCAGGGTATAAGATGAGGTAGAGGGGGCACCAGAACTTGGTTGAATGGCCAAACGCATCATGGGTGCTGACGTGGGGCCACTCATGGGTGGAGGGAAGACAACAGGGTATGGTTGCTGATNCCTCCATACATCGATGGATATTGGGGTGTACTGTACATAGGTGGTGGTTGGATGTATGGATTGTGGTGTGTTATGGTACCAATCAATCCATCCTCTGAGTGAGATGTCCCAGGTTTGTCCTCGCTGAATGGTATAGGTCTTGGGGCGTCAGATAGTACTGTGTATAAGTATCCTAACTATGCATAAATGAGGTTGTACTATTGAGCCTTGCTGATGGCTTCCTCTTCAGTTTGGGGGAAGTTGGAGGCCACATCTTTGGCAAGGAGAGAGACAAGTGATCTGAGAAACCAATTGAGGCATTGTTCTTTGGTGGTTTATGCTTTGCATAAAGTACGTCACCGACGACATTCATGAATGTGGTCAGCGATATGTGTGGCTGAGGTTTGTTTAAACTCAGAGAGAATTTCTAGACCATTGTCATGGAAAATTGGTAGTTGAAAGAAGGTCAAAAATGTTTTGGCCAATGAATCAAAAGTCACATGGGACCCTGATTTTTCGTCTACATACCATTTGGCTGATGGACTAGTGAGTGTGCGCTAAAATAACCTTAAATGAACGGAGTCGTCCATGATGATGTTTGAAGAGAACCATAAGTGGAAGGTCATGATATAGTTGGTAGGATCTTCCCCTACCTTTCCTTTAAACTTGGGAATTTCTAAAGGTAGTTTGGTAGGCATAGTAGGCCATGTGGGGTCATGCAATATAGGGTCATTTGTGAGCGTACTCAAATAAGGTATGTTGAGGGATACCAGATATGGCATGTGGAGTGGAGTTGTAGGATTAGTTCCAGCCATGGCATGAGCAGGTTGTGTACCTAACCCTTGAGGGGGGTTTGATGTGGTTGTACTCCCCCCTTGAGAAGAAGTTTGCCCCCCGCTTCCTTGTGAAGGAGAGCTAGCGGATGGTTGGCCTTGGGAAGTGGACCCAAGTAAGGTGGAACCAATCAAATATGATCCCAAAATAGTGGCACTCATAGGAGTGCGAGATGGTTGAGCCGGTGAGTTGGTAAGACTAGGAACTCCTCATAGGATAGGAGGGAGTTTTTGCAAGAGTTTGAAATGATGGGGATTCTGTGGGTCCCCTATGATGTCTGACTAGTAAAGTGAATGTGTGCAAATGGTGATGAGAGCAATAAATGAACAAGAGAATTTGTATAACTTGGACCTTCACAATATATCTCACAATCGCATGTAATCACAAGAGCATCATACATAAATCAATTGAAAAGATGCATACATGTGGGTAGGTGGATTTTGTCTGCGTGGGAGAACAACAAAAAAAAATGATCGTTTCCTAAAAAGATGTAACGTCCTTCCTCTCAAATAACACTAGACCTTCCAATAGCACTCAACAGTGGGGTCTGAATCCACCAGAAGAGGAACTAGTGAAGGATGAAGTAATTAGTTATAATGAGGGCTAGAGGGTGCAGATCCAGAAAGAGCTGGTGATATTTCCCAATAGCCACACGAAATCTGATCAAGGTGCAATTGCAGCCCACAATTTCCACCTGGGTAGATGTCTTAAAATTTTTAGCCACTAGGTACCTTGGTCAAAGTGCGACATTTAGATTTTCAGCCTCAGAAATTGGTCATGGGATGGATCCCTTCCAAAAGGTGAGTGCCTCAAGGGGGGATGCACAAAACAACCAGACCTCTCCCTTCGACCCTTCATGGGTATCTCCCTGCCTTATGGTGTTAGGAACACTTGACTTGGAGGATTTTAAAGTTCCCTATTTGTCAACTTCTAATGTTTGAAGATGTGAGAACCAGATAATGGGGGGTTATTTGGATGCCTACCCCTGAGATCCTACCTAGACTAAAACAATTCTTTTGGCAGCTCATGTGGAGGAAAACATAGTGAGTTTTTAGAAAAAATTTAGATGTGGTTGTTTGAGATATTGGGGGTGTGAACCAATCTCGTTTGAATTAAGTGGGAGTGGATAATTCCTTCAAGAAATAGTGGGATGTTTCAAAATCCCTTTGGAGGAAACCTACTTCAATATCCACAATTCGAGATGAATTTGAGTGAGTGAGTAATGAATTTGCGTGTGAGAAAGTGAACGAATGTGCCAAATTTTAGTAAGTTAGGTGTCACCTTGCAACATGTGGACTTCCTGTGGTCCTTACAAATCTTGATTACCTATCTTACTAGATGCCATTGGTACAAACTTGTGGAATTTTAAAGTCCCTAAAGAACTAGCATGTGGACATATGGGTCCTTACCAATCCTTTAAACTCCCTAATGCGATTTAATCTAAGAAAGCTTCAAAAAACTATCCTATATTGTAAGCATGTGGGCATATGCGGGCCCGTTACAATAATCTTTAAACTCCTCTAGTGATGTAAACTAAGAAAGTAGCTTCAAAAACTATCCTATCTTTGCAACATGTGGGCATGTATGGGCCCTTACAAATTTAAGATGTTTTGAAAAGAAACTAAGAGGATCCCTAGGGGGGCTTTGTCCTCCCCTAAATATTTTGTTTTACATATTACATATGTAATATGTTATAACATATTACATATTTTTAAGGGAGATGAAATCTTTCCCCAATCATTTTTCTGATTCTCAAGATCGCTCTATGGTGTGAGAGAAGAGCATACTCAATGATTGAAGTTTGATTTCTAGTCCCAATCCAAGTGCTTATATATGTGATAGTAAATGATCTTAACTTAACTTTTACAATCAAAACAAGCCATCCATGTGGTAGATCAAAGTAAAAGAGAAGAAATATGGTTTTTTTAACCCCCTAAGTGCCTATGTTTTGACTAACCCTTCATGTGGTAAGGGAATCTAAGTGTGGTGCATTTACAAATTGCATAAAAGAAAGATTTTGAAGGCTAGGTTCCTTCAAAACATCACAAAAGGCTCTTACAATGTTGGAATTCTGGACAGATGCGTGGGCCATAGTTTAGACAGAGGCGTATGTGGCGCAAATGTACAAAAGACCAAGGACCTGTTGGCACAATGTGCGTAGAATGTGCTGAGAAACAAAGTGTTGTTGGTGCACAATTATCGGAAGGCGCATCTGTGGGCTAGAAAACCCGTGCATGTTCTGATACACATCCGAGAGGAAAATTTTACATGGAATTCTCCTCTCCTAGCTCCAAATTCAGCTCTTTGTAGGTAGGGCTAGGTCGGTTATGATCCATGCAAGGAAAATAGATAAACAATAAGTGCTCAAACAACCCAAATAGGGAGGAAATTCATACCTTGTCCCCAGTATGGTTGCCGATTTGTTGTGTCCTTTTTGTCATTCCAATGAGCAAAAGAAGGGCACTTTCAAGTCTAGTTGGGACTGCTGGACAGGACAGAGGTTAATGTATGAATCAAATGACTCAATCACATGAAATGAACAAACAACTAAGATAAAAACAAATAAAGAAATAACTAAAGAAATGAAACTAAAATGCATGAGGAAACTTGAACCAAAAATCAATTAAATGACCAATAATCTTGCCACCAATGGATAATTTGTATTAGTGGGAAAACACCAAAGAATAAGGAGGAGCTGTGGATCCCATCTTCCACCTAGGGAGGGATCTTGAGTCCCCTATGTGAGATCTCTTCTTACAAATGGAAAACTAGAAAAGGAAATGGTGAAGAAATCCAAGATTATTTCGTCAAGAGGTGGGGTGAATAGCTTAATGAGATGTTGCTAGTATGCTCCTTGAAGCAAAGATGTTTCCTGTAGGAGAATAGAGGAAGCATAAAAATACAATGATATTCTTGAATTCATACTGCACCCATGGCCTCTTTTTATAGAAAATTTTTGAGTCATTATCTAACCAGTCTTTAGTGTGAACAAGGGGCCCTTTATGGCACCCTTGGGTCTTTGACCAGCCCCCCATGCAAATTCATCTCGGATTTGAGGGTCAAATCGAATTGGGAGATAAACCAAAAGTGGGTGAGGGGCTGACAAGAACGATAAATGCATCGTTCACAAGAGTGTGTGACTTTTATCATACACAGTCGCGCATCGGGCACATGTTTGTTTTTTTGGCTTCTTTGTCCTGTGCACGTGCACGTGCTTCCTGTAGTGTTTCTGCACATGTCAATTTTATAACAAGTTGTATAGTTTGTGCCTTTTGGAAATGCATTTTTGGGGCTGCAGGTGAACTAATAGGTGTTTGGAGATGTTGTATTCCTGTAACTATTTGCGGACGAAATTTTGGTGATAACAGTGATCAAAATGACTACTTCATTCTTTGGAAAAGACTGTGAGGTCATCGAAGTAAACAACAATCATCTTACCCAATAAGCCTTTGAAACAAATGACCATGGCATGTTGAAAGGTGTTCTCGACATTAATCAAGCCAAAATGCATCTTGTTATATGCATATGTGCCCCAACGAGTAGTGAAGGTGGTTTTGTGACTATCAGAAGGCTTGAGGGCTATCTAATTGTAACCTGAGAAACCATCTAAAAGGGACATCATTTGAGACCAGAAGACTTGTTGGAGGATCTCTTCTATTGGTGGGATTGGTGGGATGGGGTAGTTGTGTTTTAGAGATACCCTATTCAAATGTCGAAAGTCGACAAAAAAATGAATATCACCAGTTTTCTTCCTAACGGGAACCAAATTAGATACCCATTGTGAGTAATGGACATGGTATATGACCTTGGATGCTTGAATCTTGTCCAATTCAGTTTTAATTGTTTGTTCCAAAGTAGGGTTGTTCTTTATTTCTATTTTGTTGTAAGGGTTTGAATCAGGGACTATGGGTATGGAATGGACTATCTCTTGCATATCGAAAACCTTGAGGTCTTCGTAGGACCAAGGAAAAACATCCTTGAACTATGTCAGGAGTTCTGTGAATTGAGCGATATCAGAAGGGGAACATTGTGAACCTATATAGACTAGTTTTGGATCTTTCTCAGTTCCCAGGTTGATAGGGATGGCTTCTCACACCTTCCTAACAGATTCTCTATCAACACTAGGTCCAGAAGTAGTGGCATCATTGGAATCAAACATGGATTCCAATACGGACAAACTAGGGGGGATATTATTTGTCTTCAATTGGATTATGTTCTCGGTTTCCTCTTCCAACTCATGGATGATATGTAAATATTATAATTCCTCCTTGTTTTGAAGGAATCTACAGATTTGTTCGTCAGTATCAAAAACATGCCAAGAGTCAACTTTATCAGGTAATGCAGGTTTGTGTAAAATTTTTACTTTTATATCTTCGATAGACCTTACGAAATCTGAAGTGAAGAAAGAACCAGCCAAGGCCAAAGTATCAACTACATGGTTTGCAGCCCTAGGTACAGCTTGAATGTTGAAAGATAATAACTTCTCAATAAGTTCCTTAGCCCTTCGGTGGTATTGTTTGAGGCGTGGGTTATGAACTTCATATTTATCTCGAATTTGATTCACAACCAGTTCAGAATCCCCACTTACCAACAAATGGTGTATTCCCAAGTCTAAGGACTTTTGTAGGCCTTGAACTAACAATTCATATTCTGCCATATTATTAGTGTTAGGGAATTCTAATCGAAAAGAGAAAGGGATTTCCTTTCCCTTGGAATCACACAAAAGGACCCCAACCCCAGATCCATGCTTGGATTTAGCATCGTCAAAATCCGTACTCCGCACCATTTCTTTCAACTCAAAAGGAGGGACATGTGCATCTTACTCAGACACCCATATATGTATCTTGAAAAGACACATGTCTTGTACTGTAAGAAGTAGGTACAACCTACTCTAGGTATTTTGGTTCCCTCCTAATGACAACTTCAACACCCTTATGAGGAAAGGTGAAGTGGGTTCCCTCCATGATGTAACGACCCTTTTTTACTTTGGTGGACCACTCCCTCCCTAAAATCATGCCATATGCTTCAGGTATATCTTCTACAATCAAGTTTATGAGCATGCTCTCCTCCGAAGATTGGTCTTAAGTAATGGATAAGTCCTTGATGTAACCAATGGTTTCTACAGTCCTTGAATCCAAAGCTAACAAAATTTACATGGGCTACTGAATTCAAGACCCAGTCTTCTCATAACTCGAAGGGGAATGACATTGTGCCTTGTTCCTTTGTCAGCGACACAGTTATGGAGCACAAAATCAGAAATTAAAACTGAGATATAGAAAGGAGGAACCCCAGGGTATAAATCAATAACATCATAAGCTTCCTTAGGTTGGGAAGAGGATTCTTTGGAATTATTAACTCTTTGTTCCATTTGTGGAGTAGGGGGTGCTTGTAGAACACGTGAAAGGTTTTAAAACTGATCAAGTGTTCTAAGAGCATATAATAATGTCATGTGGGTGGGAACCTTCTCTAGATATTCAATGACGTTGTAAGGTACCGGTGTTGGGAAGCAGGGTGGTGGATTATTAGGTAAATTTACCTTGTTTGGAGTCCACATAACCCTGTTCCTCGGAGGGGAGGGTAATGTACCATTCGTGGGAAGTTTGCCTTTTTCATTGTCCTTGGGATCGGTGTTGGTCCCTTCCACTCCTTGCGGAGTGGTTTTAGGGGCCTGACTCCTAGTTTCTACAACAAATCTTTCGAAAGCAAGGGGTTCATCATCGTAGGGAATAGAGTCTTCCATGTTAACTTGGTCATTTTGGGAAGTGGAAGAAAGATTTTGTTTCACTGGAGGTAGAGGGGCTTTGCTGATTTTAGACAATTCCATGTGACATGTATATGAGTAACAATACTTGGGATCATGGAAGTCTTGGAAAAAATGACACCAATCCACTTCAACAACATGTTACCTAGGAGGAGGAGTAGGAGGGAAAGGAGGCCTTGGCCTCGCAGGAGAATAAAATTGCAAGTCATTCAACTTTTGATTAAGGGAAAGTATTTGGTTGTTCATGTTCATTAAAAAATTTAGTGTTTTTGAACTTTCCCTTTATTCAATCCTCGAAGTTTGGGAAGGTAGAGGTTCATATCGAGGAACCTCGTTTCAGGGTACATCATTCCTAGGCTTCCCATTAAAATGGGGTTTCACTAAAGGTGAGGGAATCATACCGGATTCCTCCATGTTTCTTTCAATTTCCAAGGCGCCAGCCTTGGCCGCATCTAAAGTTAGTATTCATTTATCTTTCAATATATACTTTACATTCATTTATCTAAAGTTAGTATTCATACAGGTCATGTAATAATGGAACAAATTGTTCCCAGATGGTTGGGAAGCAGTTGGGATCCTATTCAAGGTCGAGGTAAAGCATTGATTAAAATTTCAAGTTTTCTCCCCCTCATGGATGGAGATGGTTGTGAAATCCCCGAGTAGGGAAGCCACATCATCCACCCCTTGGAAATGTTTCTTGAATTCTTGGATCATAGTGTCCCAATATGGGATACTATCAATGGGAAGCAAGCGATACCATCTCATTGCTTCACCCTCAAAGTTTCTTACAAAAAGTCTAATGATGGCATCGAGAATTGTTGTCCATAAGCGCTAATGCATCATAGAAGTTTTGTGTATGTTCTTCGACACTCAATGTACCAGTGTCGCTGAACTTAGGAAGCTTGTTTGGGGCATCTGCAGGAATTTCATGAAGAGGTTTGGTCAACCTCAAAGGAGTCCCTGGTTTCCATGGCATTTCCATCGAAACAACTATGGGAGGAACAACAACAGTTGCTGGAATGACGAGAGGAACAACTTGAGGATTAGTAACTGTTGTTGGATTAACTAAAGCTTTCTTTAGTAAGGGGATTTGAATAGGAGAAGAGGAAGAGGGTGACTCATATCACACTACAGGGCTAATGAGTTTCCCTGGTTTCCCATATGTATGTGTCTCACTACTTGTTTTCTTTCGCTAACTTTGACTTCTTATATTCCTGGGGGACACTGTTTTCCTAGTCTTAAGATACTTCCGCCCTGCCAGCTTGCAAGGGGATCAAGTAAGTACTTTGAGTAAAGAGATGTATCACACCAACAATCCTACTCTTTATAACATGATGTTGATTAAACCAAATATAAACAAATCTTTGTTTTTTTTCTTCTGGAAGTGGAAGGTAAGGTATGACAGATTTATAACTTCCCACATGAGTTCGAACAAGTAGAATCAGAGACTGACAATGATCCAAATTATTTTCGGCACGAAATGAGAGCGGAGATATAATAAAGAAATGCACAGAGATATCATGTATATCCATTAATATAACAAAAATGCATCATAGATGCAACCATAAACACAGAGATACAGTAATACACGATTTCTATTAATGAAAGAAATGTACAGAGACTGTAAAAAATACAGAGTGAAAGACTCGCTAGAATGGCGGCAACTTATCTCTGAGAAGAGATGTGACGGCTACTCACATTTGCAAGAAGATGGTTACAATGAGGCTCTGGAGGCCTTTTTACAATAATTGAGATTGCCAAAAGTCCTAGACATCCAAAAACCTAACCCTAGAAGATGAAGCACCAAAAGTCATGTGGGCCCCGTTTGGGTAAGTTAGTGCATCAACTTCCCGGGGTCGTAACTTTTGCATACGATCTCCGTTTTAGGCGTGTGATAGCTCGTTGGAAAGGTATCGTCGAGGAGATTAATTTTGGGGGTAGAATAATTCCTTCGACTATCATTGAGAACCTTGATCTCGAAAAACCTTCATTTAGGCCCTCAAAATGGCCCCGAAAGTTAAAACCTGCTAAAAATAGTAAATTGCCAAAATTGCCATAAAGATGTTTTGAGCCAGTTGAAAAAGGTGGGTGGCCACCAATATCCACCTGGATCAGACAAGGTAAAAGGAAATGAAAACTTGATGGTATTTATGGCTCCCAAATGCAACGGAAATTGCAAGGGAACTGAACTATAACAAGCACCAAAGAAAATTCCAAAGGGTTACTGAAAGACCTTGCCACAAATGTTTTTCAACAAGTGGGAAAAGACCCCAAAGAATTTGGGTCTAATGCTCAGCATAATTTTGGGATACAAGAAACACTAAAGAGGTTTGCATGTTTTCCCCAGTATGGTCACCAAGAAAAGGTTCGTGTTATAAGCGAAATCTGTCTGTTGGGACAGATCCGACCTATCCAGCTGTGAAGCTGGCTACAACCTTTTTGATAACTCGACACGAGGCAAAGACTACCCACACCTCAGGTGGTCCTTTCCATAAGGTGGTAATGAAGGGGAAAAAAGAGAGGTTAAAGAGTTACAAGAAGTCTATCTTGGGACCACCCAACCTGAGTGTTGTCCTCCCTTAGCTTCCTGGATGGCCAAAATGGCCTGGGGAGTGAAAATTATGGAAAGTAGTATGAAAATAAGATCATTG
Organism: Picea engelmannii; assembly: GCA_009831015.1. NCBI lineage: Eukaryota > Viridiplantae > Streptophyta > Pinopsida > Pinales > Pinaceae > Picea > Picea engelmannii. The sequence goes on along the minus strand of ML778140.1, from coordinate 1,563,350 downwards.
TTTTTTTGGAAAATGAACTAAATAAAGTGAAAAACGAGCTATTCACTCCCTTAAAGCATTGGAAAATGCCCCAGAATGGGTCCCCGAGGTAAACCGGTGTCCTGGAAAATTAACCAATGGATGCCTCAAGTGAAAGAGTGCAACACAAGAGTGAAACATGAGCTTAAAATATACAACCAAGTCCTTTTAAATGGATGTAAATTGCAAACAACAAGCTATTCGAAGCTTTTAAGACAGGGAAACAAGCCCAAAATGGCTTGATACCGCCCAGGGTGACCCGTGAAGTGATCCCGAAAGATATTTAAATCAAAAGGGGGCTATAAAAGAAGATGAAAAACCTTTTTACAAGTTGTTACAACTATGATATACGGGAAAGTATTCACAACTTCAATTTTCAGTTCGAGGGTGAAGGGTGGACTGACGAAAGGTTGACTTTAAAAGTATTTTATTGGTGTATTTTTAGTTTTTTAACACATTCCTTGGCCCCCACACTGTTTTGAAGGTTATCTTGATCAGGAAAACACATCCCAAAACTATTCCAACCAATATAGGAAGAGTAGTCCTAGAAGACCATGGTGGTTAGGTTGAAGAGTGCTCCATGCAGTTCAAAGAAGTTGGGATTATCCACTTCTTGTCACTAGCACTTTCTAGATCTTAAAGCCTCTTGGATGGAAGAAGGATACTTTTGAAAAGAAAGAGGCCCAGGACCCCCCTAAAGGGAGTTTTAGTTGATCTTACCCAAGCATAGTAATATTCCAACCAAGTTAAGCTAATCAACTCCTTGACCGTCTGGTACTAAGGAAAGACCACTCGACTTGTACTAACTAGACAACTTCTGAGGGGCTCCTGATGAAGACTCCCTGGCTTTGAATCTTAGTATCCTACAAAATTGAAATTGCTTGAAATGAAACACCAGGCCATCCACGTGGCGAGGTCAAGTCTTGTTTTCACAAGCATGCCTCCTCGTTACTGAATTTGAAATCTATCTAAAATTATATACAGAAAATAAGTAAATATGTAGGTGACATATATGTCACGGCTAAATAATATGTATATGTATGTAGCTAAATAGTATAAGTTTGTTTTGAGTGTATGGGGAAGACTCCTGAATTGATTTCAAGTATTTTGCGGATTTTTGCGTGTATTTAGCTTGTTGATTTTTGTATGGCCCCTTTAGGGGCAACCACCTGTAGATTAGTGAATGAAAATTATACAATGAAAATATGACGAGATTAATTAATTACAAGTAATGATTACACCATTCAACTCAAAGGAATGGGTTGAGGCTCTTTGCGAGAAGCAAGGCTGCCATGTGCATGAAAGCCCCAACTGACTCCTTATATGGGGATTGGAAGTTTAGTGTTTGAAATATAAAAATTGTGATGATTATCTACACAAGTATAGATCATATTTTTGAACATAAATTCACAAGTAAACTACTCAAGCTATCTACACAAATAAAGCATATCAACATTGGTATCTGTGCCAAAATTTTTGGAATGAGTGCAAGTGATATATAAAGTGAATATGAGAGTGATTGGGTAGATTTACCGATCAAATTGGATGTTTTTCTTTGCTGTCCTACTGACCCCTTTTCCTCAAACAGGTCTTTAGGTGGTCCCCAACCACTTAGGAAAAGCAAAATAGGTGACCGGTTATGTCCTTGCAGGCAAACAATGAAATTTTAGTATTTATGTATGGAAAACCTGAATTAAATGTAACATAAATTTGCACATAAAAGGTATATAACAACCAGCTAAGATGGTTGTCCCATGGGGCGAAATTGACCAAAATGACCAATTTTCCTATTTGGGACAAGAAGGTTAATGGTAGGAAAACATAACAGAAATATACATGAATGAAAAGAGAAAGAAAAAAAGTATGAACAACCAACTAAGGGGCCTATTTGAGGGCTATCCTAAGGGGGCCTAGGACTCCCAACCACTGGCTAAGGCTGAAAATAATTGAGTACTTTAGAAAATCTGCACTAAAACACATCAAACAAGTTAAACCAAGTTGTTAGAAAATGAAAGCAATCAAGTTAAACCCAAGGAAGCAACAAAAAACACCTACCTAAACAATCCCTCCCTGAGATAGATAACATAAAACGTATTTAATTCTACCCCTCAACCCTTAACCAACAAGTGACACATCCAACAACTAAAATCTAACAAGTATCACACACACAAAGAGTCTTGGAAAATTTCAGCAGAGCTTTGTTACTATATTCATCCTCCTTTTTTCAACAATGCCAACCCTATTATTTATAAAGGAGAGGTGAAGGCTTAGGGTTAGGTCACAAGACACTTGCCACTTTTGGAAAAGTGACAAGTGGAATAACCCTAAAGTCTTTTTGTCTTTTTTTCAAAATGTAATCCTATCCAAAAGGTATCTTATCCAAAAGGTATCTTATCCTAAAGTGAAGCTTATCCAAAAACAAAATCAAATCAGATTTGATTTGACCCTTTAGTTACAATGTATACATGCCAAAAGAAAACTTATGCGAGACTACATATTACAAAAAGTCATTTTTCATATAATGAAAAAAATTGATATGCCACCTCATCATTTGCCTTGAGATTTGTGCCACCCCAAAGGCTCCTTGATTGCTGCCATTTTTTGCAGCTGTAGATAAGGTGGTTTAGGACAATTCCAGGCCATCCATGGTTGTCAGATTCACTGGGATGAAGCCCCAAGGTGTGGGTAATTTGCAGAATTTCTTAGGAGGGAAAGGGGCCCTTGGGATTTGGTCATTGTAAGTAAGGAAATTCCCACTCTTTGGGAACTTTTCAAACCTAATTATACCCCCCCTTTGCTGTCTACAAGTTTCCTTGCGAGCAGGCCAAAGCATGGCTTCGATTTGGGCTTGTTTTGGTGAGGGGACCCCCTGGGCCTGAACCTTGAGAGGATATTCCTCTGTACCAAAAAACCACAAAAATATTATTTATTGTGCCCATGTTGTATTTATGTCCTATACCTTTCCGATGCCTTTCTTTTGGTGCAAATACGAATTTGAATGAGTAAGATATGGCCCCGAGAAGGTACACGGAAGGAGTTGGTGGGGAGACTGATCAGGGAAAATTTTGAAGTTGGTGAAAAATTATGGGTTGGAAAATGGAATTGACAAGATGCTACAGGCCTTCATACATGTAGCTGAAATGGTTTTTCCTCATCCGACCCAATTTGGCCTCGGAGACCCCCAATTAGGCCTCATTCTGGTGCATGCTTATTGGGACAATAATGAGTCCTTGTCGCTCTGGGACATACCACTGAAATTATGGGCTGAATTTATGGAGGTGAATGCCATGGATGCATTGCTAACTTATCCCCAGTCATTTCAACTATGGCGAAGTTATGGAATTAAAATGTTGAGTAACTCATAGGGGTGGGGCGTGGAATTTAAATTATACTATGTAGTTAAATATATAATAAAATTTATTAAATTTTATTACAAATTTAAACAATATTCTATTTTTTAATATATATTTTATGTATACAAAAAAATAAAACAAAATTTAAAAATTAATAAAATAAAAAATTTAAAACATAAATTAAACTATACCTTAAAACTATATAACGAAAATTAAATTTAAATTTAACCCCCCTAGCTTGGCGCCCCTGGTCACCCATATGACTAGGCTAGAAGTGAGAAAGGGCCGGAATGCCAAAGGGGCTTGTGGGGTATGGAGGAGGTGGCAGGAGGGAGGAGGAGAGGAGAGGGGTGGTGAGTGGGGATGAGGGCCGAGCGGAGTGGAATTTTGGGAGGCCACGTGGAGAATGGGAGGAGGGTTATGGGGGTTAGGGCTTCGGGTGGGTCTGCACATAGGTGGGAGGAAGGGGGGAGGTTTGGGACTGTGCGCATAGGGAAGAGTGGAGGGGGTGACTTGGTGCGTGAGAACAGAGGGAGATAGGAGGAGCAGAGGTGGAAGGGGGAGAGGAGTGAGCTGGTTGTGGTGGTGAGGAGCTACACTGAGCGCACATGCATGGAGGCTGAGGAGTGGAGTAAGGGGAGAGGAATGGGTGCATATTGGTGGGAGGAAGGGGATGAAGGGTTGTGGTGGTGGGTGGAGGAGCCGTTTATGGGGGTGTCATGCACACAAAGGCAGAGGGATTAGGGGAAAGGCCATGCGTAGAGGTGATGGGAAGAGGAGGGTGCACGCAGGAGGAAGGAGTGGAGGGAGGAGGGAGGAGATGGGGGATAAGCTGGTGTGGTGGTGGACAGGAGGTTGCATGAGGGAATGTGAAGGTCATGGAGGTGTTGCAGAGGCAATGGTGGTGAGGGGGTGGTGGTGGCGCCTAAGTGGTGGACGGGTGGCCAACCACCACCAAAATTGATTTTTGATTTTTTTTTATTAAGTTGGTTTTCACTATAGTTTAGGAACAAGAGGTCATGCGTTCAAACCCCCTCCCTTCCTATTCAATTTTTGGGTCATTTCTGGGAAATTATGAGCAAATTAAAAGGGAGGGGGATGGGGTTCAAAGCCCAGGGCCTACACATGGCCATGCACAGGCCTGCAATTTTATCCCAACTCAAAAATTTAAATATCCAAAGGGGCCATGGAGGCTTGGGCCTGGTGCCCAAGAGGTGTTCAAATCGCCTCCCATTTGCATATTTTGCACACAAAAAACTAATTGAGTTCAACAACCAGAAAACCTGTACCAACAAACATAACATGAAATCTAAACTAGTACTGAGACAAACATACCGAAGGAAGAAATACACTCTTCTATGCACACATTTCACCACACCCAACAAGCTTTTTTCCATTGAAATGGGACCGAACGGGGGTTTACCTGGCTCAATGTATGAAGACTGTTGCATGGTGTTTTTTGGATACCCAATATAGAGCTACACCTGCTGCCGAGAGACCTCCTTCTACTGCCATGGAAGCCTATTGTAGAGCTCCCCCTCCCCTTGGCCAAAATGCCAAAATGGCTTGATAAAGGGGAGAGGGGAGGGGGGGGGGTTGTATTTTCCAATTAAAAAGAAAAAACTAATTTCCCAAAAATTGCATGAGGAGGCTACGTTGTATTCTCCTCCATTTTCCATAATTTATGAATTTTTTTTATAAATCTTTCCAATTATTTTTTAATATTTCTTGAAAACTGTGCAAGTTAAAGTTTGACTTTGACTTTGACTTTGACCTTGCTGCTTTTGACTTAGCCCCAAAAAGTTTCCAGGTTAGATAGAGTCGAAATTGGATGTAGAGCACGTTGTTAGAAAGGTATCAAAGAGCCCATTGATAATATGTCATCACCAATCTGAAATAATTCCCCCTCAATTTTGGCCCAGAACAATGGCCCCTTAAAACCCTTGACTTGTTGGTGGGCCCACATGACACCCAATCTTGCGAAAGGTGCCAAATCACCATACGTTATCTAATAGAGGAAAATGAGGTACCTTCGAAAAAATATAAACAAGTAATTCGATGAGGTGTCCATAGATGTGTGTTCTGGGGCCATTAATGGTTGTTTTATCTATCATTAAACCTTTCCATGCGAGTTGGTTGTCCCCCTTTGCCCGAAATAATTGACCAACTTGTGACAGCTCTAACCGGGCCATCCGAGGTTGGAATGAGGCAAATGAGGAGCCACTAGAAAGGTATCTAAGTATATTATAATTTTACATTTTTGAATCTCTGATATAAAACTCTTTACAAACACGTCTTAAACACCGAAGCATTGCAACCAGTTTGGTTTCCGGAATTGATCATGAACTTGTGAAATCTCGTTCTTACCAACCGAGGGTTGAAACGAGGCAAAAGATATACCGTTGGAAAGGTATCACACTACCGTACACCATGTCTAGGTTTTATTTTCCTTTTAAAACAATAATATGAACAAAATCAGACTAGTAAGTCACAACTATTGTTTTTGGCCATTCGGGTGACGCTAACTTTGCATCCTTTGTACGAGGTCATACAGACTCAGAATCAGGCTCATGAAAGACCATTGGAAATCTTGTCCTGATCCGTAAAACATGAAAGCATTGTATTTCCCGAATTGTGACCAAATTTTATCTTATCCTTTGCAAAAGGACCCCATCCCTAACGGACCCGCCTAGTGACAGGTGAAGGGGGCCAACGTTAAAATTCTTGTAAACTACATGCTTAGCTCATGAAACCCGAACCAAAAAGTCTTGACATGAGGAAGAAATGATGTGAGAGGGTCCAAAACCCCCTGAAGGTAGCCAACTGATACTCTTTCAAGGGAAGAGGCCATATTAACTATGACCTCCGCCACTGTCTTGGACTGGAACCATAGCACCAAGGGACATTTGTGGAGCAATGACTGTGTAAAACACCATGTTGATCCCACAACAGATTTTTGGGTCAACACCTCCTCAAGTGTTTCTCATTTTCTTCTTTATAATTTGATTAAATAAGTATGTCATCCAAAAATACAATGACAAACATATCTAAGTATTCTTTGAAAATACCATTCATTAAACACATGAAGACAACTGGTGCATTTGACAACCAAATGGCACTACTATAAACTCATAATGGCCATAACTAATTCATAAACTAGTCTTGCTGATGTATTCTTGTTTAATTCTCACTTAGTGATATCTAGATCTGAGATCAATCGTTGAAAGTATCTACATGTCCCTCAACAAGTCAAAGAGGTCATATATCCTTGGAAAAGGATAATTGTTCTTTAATGTTACTTTGTTAAACTTCCTGAAGTCAATACAAAGCCTCAATGCACCATCTTTCTTCTTCACAAACAGTACCCAGGCACCCCAAGGTGACACACTTGGGAGTATATACCCCTTCTTCAGAAGCTCTTCAAGTTTCATCTGCAATTCCTTCAGCTCTGGTGTACTGATCCTATAAGGAGTCTTGGATACGGGGGCTACTTCAGGAATACAATTTATATAGAAATCAATATCGCTTTTCGGTGACAACCCTAGTATTTCTTTAAAGACATCCTCAAATTCTTTTAGTACTGCATAGTCTTCAACATTTGGCACTTTATCCTTATATTCCTCCTCCATGTGCGGTGAAAATACTTAGCGCCCTTTCCTATATCTTTTCTTCAATTGCAAGGATGAAACTTCTATGATAGTTACAACTCTTGGAATGCATTGAACTATTCTTAAATTTCCTTCCTCATCCAAGTAAGTAAATACCTTATTGTAACAGTCTAGAATGACATGATTCTAGTCCAACCAATCCATACCAATGAGGTAATCATACGATCCCAAAGGTATGATATTAAAATCATCTCTTGCTCTCATCCCATTCATATCCATTGGACATGCCCTAACCATCTCATTAATTTTCCTTTTTCCTCTTGTAGCTAGTTGTACCAACCAAGGTTTTCCAGGCTTGCTTCTTGGAAATTGGAATCTTTCTACCATCTTAGGATCTAGATAACTATGAGTAGCTTCTGAATCAATTAAAATAGCAATGGGTTGCTCATTAATCTTACCTTCCACTTCAATCATGTGAGACCAAAACTTATATTTCTTTTTATCTAGGGATGCGTAGATCCTTGGTACATTTCTGCCCATGTCTTCAATTGTTGTAGCTTGTTGTATATTGTGAATAGTCCTCACTTTTTCACCTCTGTTAGGGAAATCTATGTACATGTGGTCTCCCCCCACAACCCCAACATTGAATAGGTGGTTTCCTTCGTCTTTTCCCATTGTCTCATGTTGAAATTCTTACTCCAACACCTAGGTACTTTGCTATCATATTAGCATCTCACAAAGAAATAATACACTACTAAAATATTCAAATCAATATCATGCAGTGGAAGCATAAACTAGGAAGCCAAATCAAGCACATATGAACGACAATATTTTTGGGTAGATACCCTTGGAAAAAACTCTAGAGGGAAATCTAATGATGAGAATGATTTTATGGTAAAATCAGGGATCCCATAACATGGATAATGGCCCACTAAGAGAAATATAATTGCAGACTAACCTGGAAAGGTCTGACCTATTGTATGAATAGTTTTGGAACAATTTTTGAGGTATCTGCGACTTTCCATTCTATGATAGTCGCGGATATCCACGAATATCACCACTGTGACCCATGGATGTGTATGAAAAACATGTATGGAAAGATCCATATTATCCAACACTCTCCTGTGGATTCCTTCGAATGAAACCTACCTGTGTATGCCTATGTTCTCTCTTCTCCTTAACATGTATGATCTCTAGATGAAAGTCCTTCTTCACCTATCCAAGATCTCGAACCACAGTCCTTCGTGATCCAATACTATTTGTGTCGAATCTCTCAACACAACTGTTTTTGAGTGTCTTTCTCCTTCACCCTAGTATTGGTTTTATAATCATGAGCTACAATATATTTCTAATATCACTTGAGATTTAGATTCAATGCAAAGTCTGCATGCTAAGATGACATGTTAATTACTTTTATTACTTTCGTCAAATAACTCAAGTAACTAATTACATAATTAATTAATAAAATGACTATACTTTAATAATTCCTTTAACTAAAGTAAATTCAAGAGTAGAAGGATTTTAAGTATTTCCACATGTCTAGACACATAGACCTATGTGGAAATACTTGTCTGATGCTACCACTAACATCAACACTCCCTCTTAGCGATGAAGGTATTCTACACCACTCCAAGTATATCTCTGAAGACTACAAACTTTCCTTTCTCCAAGGGCTTGGTCAGAGTATCTGCAACCTACTCATCTATGGGAATATACTGAAGCTTCGCTTCTCCTTTCTAGATCCTATCCTGAATGAAGTGATATTTTATCTCAATATGCTTGGACCTGTCATGGAATATTGTATTTTCAGAGAGTTTGATACAACTCTGATTATCATAGTATATCACCGTAGGCTCCAACTCTTGACCAAATAAACCTGTAAGAAATTTATGAAGCCAAATGGCTTGACAACTATCCATACTCACTACCATATACTCTGCCTCTGCTGAACTGAGTGCTACAAAAGTCTTCTTCTTGCTGAACCAAGTAATCATTGTTGATACCAAGATGAAGCAACACCTCGAGGTGCTCTTTCTTTCTATTGCACTTCTTTCCCAATCTAAGTCTGTATATCCCTACAACTCTACTCCATCTCCTCTAAGATGTCTCAATCCATACTCCATTGTACCTTTCAAGTACCCGATCAATGATTTTTTGTGATCCAATGCACATGCCTTGGATCTACCATGAACTGAATCAATGTGTGTTATAGCAAGATTTTCCTCACCCTATGCAAATTTTCTCAGAAGGCATTTTTCCATTTCCCTATGCAGACTTGAAGTCCCTTTTTACAAATCCTAGAGCTAAGAACAATATTTTTGCACATATACAGGCCCTAACAGCTATACAACATGCGTATACGCAAGTTGCACCACTACATCCCGCATACATTAGGTTTTGTGCCCAAAATTAAAACAATGGTGTCGGGTTTCCATGCCATGTCATGGGATCCATGATCCTTGACCTTCCAGGTACTGGAAATGTTCAGACTTAGCCCTTTAGTTCCACTCGAAGGCTATAAATGGACCATATCCAAGCTATGGGAAAGAGGAGAAGATTTCAACTTTGAGAGAAAAGTTACTCTGGAGAAATTATCACTTCTTATTGAGTCTGCATCCCTTTGTCCTTTTAAGTCTGAACACATTGTTCAACCCCCAAGCTCTTCCCTACTTGATTGAGAACCTCATTGTCTCTCTTATATGAGCTTGCCTTTGGTGGATGATTGAATTGGTGGAGGCCCAATTGGAAGGGACTTAGTTTCTTGGTTCTGAACCATGCCGACATAGAAGTTTGTAATTCATTCACTTCTGTTGATTACATTTTAATAGAAATACTCTTTTCTCATCCAATGAATGTCTTGCAAATATTTGAATTGTTATTCCATGGGCATAGTTGTTATGAATATTGATGAATTATTCTATTGAATGTGATAACTTTATATATTATCACCATATGCTTGCATTTCTCAGTTGTTGAGGACAAGTTTCAGGTGTATTGCTTTGAGTCAAGTGCTCAACGATGGACTTCATCGAACATTTGGACAAGGTAGGCTCTATATCTTGTCATGTTAGCATATTTTCTTATATAGAATATATGAGATTGGAGTTGATTTCTGTAGTCATTTCCGTCTGTTGTGGTTTACCCCTATCCATAGAGATATTTTCCTCGTAACAGAATTGGCGACCATAGTGGGGAAAGGATATTCTTTTCGGGATTTGGAGTATTTTTCTCCTTTGATTTCTCTCATTTATATTGAGTTTCTTGTTGTCTGACTACTTAACAACCTTTGTTCATTTTGAGTATGAGTTTCTTAGCCTTCTCCTTAGCCTGGTAGTGTTTTAACACATATACATGGGTTTTTACCTGACAGTCGCGTACATACACGTGATGTCATTATGCAAGAAGTGTATATACGCGTCTTTCTCCTGAACACTCACGTACATCATCCTTTTTTTCTTGGTTGCTGAGTTTGATGTTTGTTTGGTGAGTTTTGATAGCTGCCAAGTCTTCTTGGGTCTTTGTTATGACTATTAAGTGTCTATGGAATGATAGCAAACCATCCTTTGGTTGAATTTTTGGGCGGTTCCCTTCTCATGATCCTTTTCATTTGATTGTCCTTGCATCTTGGGTGGGGTGTTTTCTTCTTGATATCCTACTTGGTTTGTCTCTGTTTAGATACAGTAGAATTCTTATATCAAGTTGTTGTTCAGTCCTTGCATTTTCATTCTTTTATATTGAAAAATACAAAAATATTAAGAATTTTGCATTGATCGCATTTGATCTTTTAGGTCCTTATCATTTATCTTAGTACATGTATAGAAAGATTACATCTTATTTGGAATTGCAGAACTAAATTGAAAATTGCATTTGGAAAATCTTATCATTTATTGGGAATTGAAGTTAGGAATTTGTATTTTATTTCATATTCATTTATTTTACTTGCTGAGTCATAACATCATTATTTTAATGATTGCACCTTTTTTAAGTAAGAAAGGCCACTAAAAGCAATGCTGATAATTTAAAATTCACTAGAAATGATTTTATTTTCTAGGGTGCACAAACTAGCTTAGGATTTAGAGCCTTGGAATAGAATTTTGTGAGTAAACTTCTCCAAGGCTATTAAATCAACATATGTGTCTGACTAAGGGAGTGGTGAAATCCATTGTATAATTGGTGATGTCAGGAGGCTCCGCTTACACCAGAGTTAAGCACGAGGTCGCGTGAGGTTGGTTGAGGGGATATCCGCCCAATACCTTCTTAGCGTCAGATATATTTTTGGGGATCTATTTGTATATGGGGATCTTGCTAGTACCTTTACCTATGTGAGAGGTAGTGATTTTGAGGTTTTGGGCTTTGTTACCCTGCCCATACGGTAGACCTAACTTACGAATTTTCACCTACACATCGGTTATATCGTGGTTTCTTAGTTTCTTGATATAGGTACCACATAGGTTTCTTCTAGGGGTTATTCTGCAAGTACCCTAGGTCAGATAAGGGTCAGACAACACACAACTTTTATGGGGGATTACCTCTCTGGGGGGATATGACCGACTGGTTGTTAAGCCCACGAGGGCCCTTATAACTGATTCTGATACCTTTGATGTTTTGCAGGGAGTCTCAGGCCCCTCTTGGGTGAGGCATACCTATTTTAGGGAGGGAGGCCCCTTTTAGCCACTTTATCCTGTTTGTGTGCATATTGGCCTTTTGTTTATTTTATTTTGGTGTGCTCTTTGATTACTATTCAGCCTTAGGATTTTTTATTGTGTCATGAGTTTTCATTTCTATGGTTGGTGGAGCAGCTGTGACTCCCTCAGTTAGTGCTACCTAGCCCATGGTATTTTCTCATTCCACGAGGATGAATCCTCTTGTATTTTCGAGTGGTACACCGAATCATGATACTCAACCAATACCTTGGGCCTCTAATAATTTTTCTCATGGTATTCTAGACATGTTTTTTCACTTTCCATCCTGTTAGTAACATTACTCATCCGAAGCACATGAGCGATCAAGTCTGCAAGTGGTGCGATGAGCGCCGAGCGCAACACACAGAAGAAGTCCTTTTCGGACTTAAAAATCAAGTGAGCAGGCAAAATTATAGTGTCAACGATCCATATCCATCCATGTGAGCAGATCAATGGTTGGCGGGAAATCACGAATAGAGAAGTTGCGCCGATGTTAGCGCAATGGATAGTGCCCATGTTTTGTGCATAAATGGATGGCAGTCATTCGTCTCAAGGATGCATGGTGCAAGATCTGGTCACGTCGGCTTTTTAGCAGTCGCGAGTTCAAAGGGAAAAGGTTTTATGTTGTTGAACATCGTGAAACCTTGAACCCCGAAGTGCCAAAAGCACCTAGAGTCAGGCCCGCGATAGCGCGGAGCAATTTCAACCGTCCATCCATAAGAGATACTTGGCGCCTGATTAATCTGCCTCGGCGTTTCGCCCATCGCGATTTCAAGGAGAAAGGAGCAGCTCCGTCATTTCGCGATGTGCGAGGCGCCGAGAGAATCCAAGGCCTGCGCCCACAACATCATGGGAAGAGTTCAGAACCATCGGATCTAGAAGGATCCGTGGCGCCAGATTAGGCCGTCTCGACGTTTTGCTCATCATGATTTCGAGAAGCAAGAATCAGCTCCTTCTTATTCGTGAATGCCGAAAGCCTCTATGGGAATAAAAGTAGGGCCATGGTCCGTGGTCACTTGGGAAATTAAAGAGCTAAACAGAAGGGGACAAAAGGCATCATGTCCAGTCGTCGAAAAGATCATCATGATTTCCAGATGCCATCCGAAGCAATTTCGCTCCTGGTTTTTGCTTGAAGTAAATGAAGGTAAGAAAGAGTAGTTGAAACCTCTCTTCATGCATTAAGTGCAAGATATGGAGAGACTGGCTAGTGGTCTTCTCAAGAGGGTCCTATGTACCACTTTTTCCAAAGAAGCCATGCCAAAGTCCTCGATTGAACAGAGGAGTCTGCACATGCCACTTTGGCCTTTAGTGTTTCAGCTACCCCCCTCCTACAAAGTCCATGCGAAGTTAAGGAGATGTATGATGAAGGACTTCCACCGTAAGATCGATTGAAGAGACGCTACGCCTTGGAAGGTGAGCGTGCCTCCATCGGGCAATTCTGTCCAAGTATATGTACTCAGTTTTTGCATTTTTGAAGGCATCGATGGTTGAGAAAAGATCTCGATTGTAAAGGTTTGATGAAGCGTTGGTCGCTCTGGTTAATGTAGAAGGCATTTGAGATTTCTTAATTTATGGATGTCAGCCTCTTTTCCCATCTCTTTGTTTAATGTATTAGAACCGCTCGGAATTGGAGGATCCAGTCGAGTTGTAGCTGTTATAGGATGATGTAGGTTGGATCACTGTGATAGCTGCATTGTTTCTAATCAGTTCCTATGATTTTCTCAGAGCTGAAATGACTTGGAATTGACGGATTGAGTCAAGTCACCCCTCAGCTCCTTGAAGCTCTGGACCAAGAGGATCTTGGTCTCTGAGTTTTTCTTCCCCAAGCTCCCAAAGGCTTGTCGCCCGAGGCAGTATTTCTCATCTTTCTCACAAGTCCTCCATCTACCACCCTTTAATCCATTTATTGACAGAAGTTGGATCAAGACCTCCCTTGCTGCATACATACCAGGCCCGGTCTACTGAGTCAAGGTTTTATTTTCTTGAGTCTTTACCCATTTGATCACCCCATTTATTAAACCGTGACATAAAAAACAGATGGGCGTCGGGCTCTGCTCCTGCAAGCAATCCATAAGTGACTTCTAACGCTAACACATCCTTTGTCTCATCTCCTTATGTGTGTTAGGGTCCTATAATTATAGGCGAGTCAATTCTTCGACTGTTGATTTGGCATCTCTCTCGGTGATGAAGTATGGCTCAGGTGATTCCGCTTTCCTCCCTCCATTCTTGTCGCTCATTTCCCCATCACCTTGCTGCATCCTTCATCCACTGCATCCTCTCCCCTTGTCCTTTGTTAGCCTCCATTATCCCGCCTCCCATCCCTGCATGAACAGACTTAGGATAAACAAAAGAATTAGCAATAAGGTTAATCTAGGTTAAAATTGATTAATAAATGACTATTTGATAATTAATTAATTAGTTATTAACTAGGTTAGTACCTAGGTTAGCATCTAAGTTAGAAGTTAGGGTTAGTTTTAAATTAAAATAAAGTAATTAAAATTAAAAACAAAACAAAAAATTAAATAATATACAAAAACATTAAAAAACATTAAAAAAAAAGMAAAAARCAATAAAACATATTAAAAATAAAAAAATATATGTAAAAAAMAATTATTAAAAATATAATACAAAATATAATACAAAATAAATAAAACAAAAASAAAATAAAGAAAYGTAACATATTACATAACACATGAAAACATATAATAAAATGTTAATAAAACAAATAAAAATTAAAAAACTAAAAAATATACCCTATCCTAAGTCCCGTACCCTCTCCCCCACCTCATTCTCCACTACCATCCTCCCCTCCCACGTCACTTCCCACTAACCTACCCCATGTCCCATCTCCCTACGTCACTCCCCAAATAACCACCTAAACTCCCACGCATTTACATTTACCCCTACCCTCCATCACATACCAGAAAATTAATCTACGCACCATGTTAAATTCCGGACCACCCCGTGAGTTCGAAATTTAACGGGGGGGGTCCGGAATTTAAAATAAAAACCATGCTAATCTAAACGGTCCAGCTTTGATCACCGAGATCCACGGCCCAGGTTCAATTCCAGACCCCCCCGGGCAGTCTACATTTAACGAGGGGGGGGGGGTCCGAAATTCCGTCTCCCGCCAAAAACTTCTTTTGCATGTTTTTACCCTCTTTTGTCAGTTTTACCATGCCTTCTTCCGTGGGAGATTCTGAGCAAACGGAGGCAAATTTTAAAAATCCTAGAGAGGTTTTTTCTTAGCACGGGCTGAGGAACAAAAACCTCTTTCATTTTTTTCAACGGGGTCACGAGCAGAGAGAGTCGAAGGAATATTCAAGGCCTATTTTTCCGGATTTGCCATTTTCCATTACAGTCCGGATATTGCAGGAGCTGTCACGGCCAGATGGAGATGAATTTTGTGAAACAAAAAGAGATTTTTGTCCAAAACATGTCCATCTACAATAACCTCTTTCAGTTTTTTCCCAAGTATCATCTTTGAGGATAAAATCACGTCTGAGAGGACCCCTGGTTCACAGAAAAACGGTCCATTTCTCATAACAGAAAACTCTGAATTTGGTGGGAGTGGTGGCTATTCTTGGCTGAGGCGGTTGAACCAACTCTCAGAACTTGATGGGAACGATCTGTCTTATTTATAGAGATGATTTTAATGTGAAAGGGTTGGATCTTCACGCCCCTGTGGCTAGCAAGCTGTAACATTTTTGAATAGATTTGCCATTAATAAAGAAGAGGCACTTTACAGGATTCCTGCGCATGTTTACTGGTGATGTGATTTCTCAGTAAATGTTTTCTTGCTCTGTAATCATATTTTTTTTCTGAATCTAATCTTTACGAATAGCGTTATGTTACAGGATTTATCCCCTATACCCTATTTCTGATTCTAAAGATTTCAATGTTCATCTTCTAAATATCTTCAATTAAGAGATTCTTAAGTGCTTGTTAGTTGGAGTTATTTTCCTTATCTTTTCTTCTGATCATCATTTTAAATATTAAAGATCCATTGAGTGTGTTATCTCGCCCTGTGAAGGATTTCTTTGGCATTTCTGGTTGTTTCTCAGATTTGATTAAATACAGACCCCATAGCCCAATGGAGGAGTTGACTGTCTCAACCAATTTATAAATCCTTTTTACAACGAAACATACCTGTTCTTTTTACCTAGCCTAATATCTGAAATCAAACAAAGCTAAATCATATAGAGAGATCCCTATCTGAGCCTTGGAGGGGTAGATCCAAGACTCGAAGTGGTTCTGATGTTGCCTCTGTGATTGCCTTTCAGCCTTGGGCAGATTACAGAGTGCTAACATAATGGCGACCGTACTGGGGAACTCTTCCCAGTAATACACTTCAAGCTCCAGATCTGATCGCTGATGGTGGACAGTGACCAGACACAAGAAGGCTGAGATCATTCACTTGGCGACTCCAATCAGCTCCAGACAATGCTAGCTCGAAGAATCCACTGGAGGAAGAACCTGAAGCATGACCAAGCAGCCTAGAAAGACCAGGTATTCAAGCTCAAATTGCATTCAAGACATATTTGGTTTTATCTGCAACCATGTCTTGTCTTTTTCTAAGCCTGGCCAGAAGTATATTGTTGAAGAGTATGTTGACCATCAGTCAATTGATGAGTCTCAAGAGACCATACCCCCAACTGTAGAATATGTACATGCTCATGCACCTGTGCACATCCCAGGTGCACCTGTAGAAACCCTAGTGAGACATAAGCCTCCTGCTTTGTCTCCTACTCCTGCTAAACCTCTGGATGTTTATAAGCCTCCTGATTTATCTCCTACTCTCGTAAAATCTCTAGATGGTTGTACACCTCTGGTTTCATCTCCCGTGCTTGCAAAAATCCCAGAAAGATACCAGCCTCTAGATTTGCCTCCCATTCTCCATGACCTCCCTATCAATTACATTAATAATCTGCCTAGGTTTGATGGAGAAAATGAGGAGATCACTGCTGAAAAGCATGTTCAAAACCTTGAAGATTTCCTTGACCTTTATGAGGTTGAAGATGATGATGTCTACATCAGAATGTTTGCCCTGTCTCTGGGAGGTAAAGTCAAAGATTGGTTTAAGAACCTTCCAGTAGCAAGCATCATAAATTTTCAGCAGTTCATGCAAGTTTTCTTAGATAGGTGGGTGGTCAGGGGAAATGTTTTTCTCATCCTAGAAGAGTATGAACATTTGAAAAGAAAACCAGGGGAGACAGTACATCAGTTTTCATCCAGATTCAATCAGGCATATCATGCTATACCTGCTGATATAAGGCAACCCCCAGGAGCTGCCCACTTGCATTACCCAGATGCATTCGATCCTGAGATGACTTTTTAGTTAAGAGAAAGGAATACTACAAGCCTTGAAGAAATGCAGAATATTGTTGTTGATGTGGAGACAAACTTGCTGATCAAGAGGTCACAATTGAAGGACAAAGAAACGGAGCAGCTGAAGTCATTAGAAGATAAACTAGAGATTTTGGCCAGTACCATGGAAAAGCTGATGCAGAAGATTAACATAAAAGATGAGCTTGTTGTCCAAAGACATCATGTTCCAGTGATTGCAGAGAAAGACACAGTCCCAGTCCCCAAACATTTTCCTGCTCATCCTGGATACCATGGTTTGAATGATGATTCGTTCATGTATTCAATTCACGGCACAGTCAAAGATGAGTCTCCATATCAACTTGTAGAAGAACAACCAGCTGATATGATGTGCATGTTCAATGGCATTTCATCCGTGGACGATTTACCCAAGTGGGATCAATATGATGATGATCATGAAGCTGAAATGGAGGTTGTATGTTCAGAGAAGATGGTAGCATGTCATTGGAAGCAAGAAGATCATTTACCATTCAGATGCGACAATCGGCCATTGTGCAACAGTCATGACAACGATGAGGAATGTGCAGAAAATGTCAGAGTAAGTGAAAGCACTTTGCCCATATGTTTCTCATCTCTTCAATTCCTGCAAAGAAACTCTAGGCCAGTTGTAAATAATTGTTATCCACATTTTTGGTTATCAAGATGGTGACATGATAATGACATGGTGATGGAAGATATAACTCTTCATAAAGATCATTTTCAAGAAGAAAGTTACACTTGTCATTTTCTCAAATTCACATTTCTGAGAATAGTACGCAGGCTGCTCATGTCTCTCTTGCGGAAATCCTTAATTTCCGCAGGCTGCATTCATCTTGACTGCGGACTTTCCGCACTGTGTTAATGGTCAGGGTGCGGAAATGTTTGTAAAGGGAGAAAATGAATAAGTTCTCGATCCTTCTAGAAGGAATCTTCTAGAAGGATGAGTTGGAGTTCGAATGGTGGGCAAAATTAATGAGTTTCCAGATATCTTGGGATTACTCTTTATCCAAGTAACAAACAAACTTCTCCTATATATTGAGGAGATTGCTCTTGGAAAGGGTTAAGTTAAGAAGTGGCAAATTAGCAAGAGTAAGATATTGGAGAATTGGTGCACTGATGTATGGAGAATTGATGCTGCAGCAAACGGAGACAGTCACATGGTTGTCACAAGTAATAGAAGTTCTTCATGCATGATGAGCAAATGTGTGTGTGTCAAAGCTAGAAGCCGTTGAAAGGAGATCTACGACATCAAGGCTCAGGTTGTATATTTCTCTTTCAGTTAATATAATACNTGAGTATGTCTCTTTCCCATAATGATGATATCATCTTATTACATGATTCCTTGATCACATGTATAGTCTAGGGTTTTGAATATATTAATGTCTTTTGCTGTGATTGGTTTGTGTTGTTGTGATTGGACGACGCAAGAGCATCGTAGCGGGGCGAGGAACAACAGAGATTGAAGGAGAGATTTTATAAAGTAAGTACATCATCCTTTTTCTCTTGTCCATTCAATACTTTAGATCTAGGGAAAGAGTAGTATTCTGTCACGGTTTGTTCCAGATCCAGGTGGATCTGGGGAGATTGGTCTGTGTCCGCACTAACTAATTTATCCTTAAACAAAATTGGCGACTCCACTGGGGACAACACCTTTGTCTTTTTGGTTTCTTGAAATTTCTATGGCCATTTTCTCTTGTTGCCTTTTTCTCTTGATTTGTAAACTTCTGAGTCCTCAGGATCCCCTGAGACACCTTCTGGGTTACAAAACCAAGTTAAATTTTTCTTGATTTTGAAAATTTTTAATTACTTTCAGAGATTTCCGCACTGTACTTATTTACAGCCTGCGGGAATTCTGAGTTTCCGCACTTTGCATATATAATCCAGTGCGGAAAGTCCGCATTCTGCATTGAACTGGACTGCGGAAAGTTTATTTGCACGCACTGTGTCCAAAGCTTGCCTGCGGGCAAATTTTGAAAATTTTTGAACTCAAGTTTTGTTTTTTCCAATAGCTCAGTAAGGTTGATTCAAGTCTTTTTGATACTTCATCTCATTAGTTTACATATCTTTTGTTTAATTTGCTTATTGTTTCTGATTTAGGTTTTCAAGGCTTGTATTGCTTTGGTCACTTGACTTTCATTCTTTAACCTTTAGTGACATTCTTCTTCTCTCTGATTACTGGAGTTGAATGTATCATATCGGTTAGAGATCAGTGATTGATTGAAAGTTACGAATTTGGTGTTTCTTAATTGATTTGTGTTTCAAAAAGGAAATTTTCATTTGTATTAAGAGACTCCTTGGTTTGCTTTGTGTTCTTACTATCATTGAAAGTTTTGGATTGGGTTGTCACTGATTGATGATTTGATTTTATTTTCTTTTTCATTGGAGTTCTTCTTGGAAAGTGAACCATTTGTTTTCTTTCAAGTATTGTTCTTGCTTTTGTTGCAAATCGCGAAAATCAAAATTGTAAATTTTAGAGCTTTGAAGTTTTGAAAAAGACATTTAGAAAGTTTCACTGATATATGATTATTTGCATTGATCGTTAAAAGGAAATTGAGCATTGCACATGCATTTGTAGTGATTGCATTTGATCGATAAATCGTCTTCTCTCTCCCGTAGCTAGGATTCATTGAAAGAAAAGATTACATTTCTTCATATTCTTGCATTGATTGGGTCAGAGTCACATATCATGAGTTTCACTTCCGTTGCCTATGAGTAAACAATAGCCATTAAAAACTTTGCGTAATATTAAAATTGATCTAGTAACTCTTTTCTAGGGCTCATTTCACCAACATATAGCTAGGCTAGTGCTTTGGAGTAGGAAGAGAGACACACTCTCCAAAGCTCAAAACACACAATAGTATCTTGAGAATAGGGAGTGTCAAATTCCATTGGCTGCATATTGTCCTGGGAAGCCCTTCTAAAACAAGGGTCAAGCATTAGGTCGCATTGGTGTTGGAAGAGATACTAACCTGCTTTGTTGGCATCAGTGTAGAGATTGCACGTATTACGGGGGTCACTCCGAGGTATACCCACAATTATGAGTGGAAGCATTTGAGTTGATTTCGGGCTAGATACCCTGCCCTTGCGTGTGGATCGGACTGACGACTATTTCCCTAGGCAGTACTGTTGTCTGTGGTAACCTTAGTAACCTTTCTCTCTAGGTACTTACCCGAGGTGACTGTGAAGAGGAAAGTATTCACGGTACCTGGAATCGACGTTGACCAAACTCACTCGGGCTCCTTGGAGGGTAAATCCACAATTACTGCGTGGAAGCTTGCACCAGGGTGTAAGTCTGTTAAGCAGGTCGTCAACGTAACTTTTCCACCTTAGCCCCGCCCCTTCTCGCCTCGTTGTTGCGATGTTGGATTTCATCACCAACTAGTGGCTTCGGAATTAGAAGGTTTTGTTTGTTTGGTGATTGCTTCTAGATTTTATTTACTAGGGTGTGTTGTTTGTTGCTCGTAGTTGACCATAAGATTTTCGTTGGGGACTTTGTTATTCATTTACAATTTCTCCCCCGCGACGTTCACGTAGGATGCAAGGTTTGTCTCCAGAACATCCGGAAGCTACAGAACCCTTGCACACTGCAACACCTGAGGGTACTCCGGAGGACTCTCCTCAACCAGGTGAAATCCCTCTCGTGCCTATAAGGCACGTGGACGTAAGTAACGTCCCAGAAGTCTATACACCACCACCACACGTAGATCCTCTCGACGATCCTCTCGCTGGATTTCAAATTCATAATTCTGTTGAGGATTATCGTACTCGTTGTGGTGAAAGACCTGGTGGACGATTTCATATTTCTAGTGACGATCTTCCTCCTTCTGAATCAATCACTGGGCCTTCTCACGGTACAGTAGGCCAAGGTCCTTCTTGGTCAGGTGATTTCCGACGAGTCTTGTTTGGTCCTGAATCCCCTGAGTCTCCTGAGTCAGAAATTACCCCAGCTACTCCTACTTATCGTTTTGTTTTACCTCCTGAGATGGCTCATCTTGCAAACACTACGGGTGTCCAAGCCGGAATACCCGCCACTACTCTTGCACCTATTAATACCCAAAGAACTCCGGAAGTTAATCCAACTTTACCCCCGGGTTACCATGCTTTGAATCCTGCGTTGAATGTTCCACATCCAACACCTCCGCAAACTCCTGCTGGTTCACCTGGAGGTCCTCAGTTTCCTGGGCATCCTATTCCTGGTTTCATACCGACACTCCCTCAGTTTCCCACTGGCAATGTTAATCCTAGTGGTACTATACCGACCATGAATCCCAATGTCCAAATTCCTGTTGGTGGACAGAGTGGTATAGTTCCTTTTCCCGGACAAACCATAGTGAATACGCAACCTCCGGTTGGCACACAATTTTTGGGTGGAAATGTCCCTTTGGCAGGAGGACCACACTCGCCTTTAGGACAAAATATCCTTCCAGCTTTGGCTCAGTACTGGACTCAACTCTTACAAAATGCTCCGCAAATCACTGGGGGGAAACAAACTATCCCAACTTAGGGCCAACCGTATCCAAGGTTGACTAATCCTATTTGGGGTTCGGTTCCGTCAAATCAACCCCAGGTCCCTACCCAGACCCAAGGTCAAAATCCTTGGGGTTACTACCCAATTTTACCACCACAGGGGCAACCAGGATCTTCTCTCTGGGGGAAAACTGCGTATGCACCCACTGGTTTACCGACGGGGCTTCCACCCCAAAGTCACCAGTACCCCCAGGTGAATAGGCAATTACCTTTTCTTGCCACTTTGGATTTGCCAGATTTGTCTAGGATTTTGAATGATCCTATTCGTCACTCTCCCCAATGGCCCGCTATTCCTGCAAAGCTCCCATCGGACATTCCAAAATTTGATGGGAAGGTGGGAGATGACCCGAATAATCACGTCATGACTTTCCATTTGTGGTGTTCGTCTAACTCTTTGATGGACAACTCCATTAGATTACGTCTTTTTCAACGCACTCTTATGGGTGTTGCTGCGACGTGGTACATTGAGTTGCCACGGGGTTTCTTTTCAGATTTCAACACTCTTGCCATGGCCTTCCTCACACACTACCAGTTATCGATTCGTTACGATACAGGGACTGAGATTTTAACCTCCTTTAAACAAGGTACCGGCACTCATATTTCTGATCACATCCATGAGTGGCGACGGAGGAGGCGTCTCATTAAACTCGAGCTTCCTGATCAGTTACTGGCCGAGTGGTTTACAAAATCGTTTGTAAACAAAATTGCAAAAGACATTGCCATGGGCGGTGTTGTCACTGAAGAGCAGGCTATTAGTCGTGCTCAATATCTAGATCTCGTTTATTCGCAAATGGGCACTTTGTATGACTTACTGCCTGATTTACCTCGTCCAGGTACTTCCAGCACTTCTACTGCTCCAGTTGCTTCTCATGCAACTGATGGTGTGATTGGGACCACTCAAGCCCATTCACGTTCCGTATCAACTACAATGCCAAAGTCCAATACTTCTAATGTTCAACATGCTCCGTCTCCTGCTCCTCCCGCCGGTAAAACCTCTGAAGTGAACGCTGTTCAAACTACGCCGACCGGTAAGAATACCAAAAATAGGAAAGGGAGAGGCAAGAATAAGGAGGGTAAAAACACTAATCCAAATGAGCAAACCAAAACCCCTCCTGTTGATGACCGGGATAAATGCAAACCACGTTATCCGTGCCTTATGTGTGGTGATGATCACTACACAAAGGATTGTCCAAGACGCGCCGAAGTTCATAAGTTCCTTCAATCAACGTCGAAACCTTCTACTCCGGCTGTCTTATATCAACCTTTCCCGTCTCAACAGCAAGCTTCGTTGGTCATTCATGATCAACCCTCTACATCAACACAGTCTTACGTTTTGATGTGCACTGCTGATCCAAAGAAAGACACTGTTACACTTACTACTCGGGCTAAAGACTATACTCCTTCTAAGGAGAAGGTTGATGATACACCTCCCGATTTGGTATCTACCTCTCCACTGAATCCATCTACGACCGGTCCTCTTCATCTCGAAAGACCGAACCTTGATACAGTTATACGACCACCCCCAAAAGGTGTCGTTAAGAAATCGGCATTCAATCCTCATGCACGTGCGGCTCAGAACTACAGTATTGTGGAAGATCTGGCCCAAGCCCCTTCAGCGATGTCTGCCCTTGAAGTCCTTCAGTCCTGTCCAGCACAGCGAAGGGATCTGTTGAAAGCCATAGGTGGAATCGATCCAACGGATGAAAATTTGATAGTCTTTGACTTAAACGAGCATGTTCCCAGGTTACCCACACAACTGACATTCCAAATACAAGTTATTGTCGCCGACAAGAGCATTTGTCGGACAGTTGTTGACGAAGGTGCCTCTACCTGTGTAATGTCTTTTCCTTGTTGGAAAGCCATTGGCTCTCCACCGTTAACTGAGTCACAAAATACTTTGTGAGCCTTCAATGGATCTGGTTTTAAACCTTATGGTGTTCTTCCGTCGTTGCCTATCACTCTTGGTGGTAAAACCGTCCAAGTAGAAGTCGAAGTCTTTGATACTCCTTTGGATTATAATCTTTTACTTGGTCGAAGTTGGGTTGATCCTATGCGTGCCGTCGTGTCCACCCTTTTCCGTGTCCT
>ML778140.1:1446146-1529853 GCA_009831015.1 Picea engelmannii | reverse complement strand
TTAGTTATTAACTAGGTTAGTACCTAGGTTAGCATCTAAGTTAGAAGTTAGGGTTAGTTTTAAATTAAAATAAAGTAATTAAAATTAAAAACAAAACAAAAAATTAAATAATATACAAAAACATTAAAAAACATTAAAAAAAAAGAAAAAAGCAATAAAACATATTAAAAATAAAAAAATATATGTAAAAAACAATTATAAAAAATATAATACAAAATAAATAAAACAAAAACAAAATAAAGAAACGTAACATATTACATAACACATGAAAACATATAATAAAATGTTAATAAAACAAATAAAGATTAAAAAACTAAAAAATATACCCTATCCTAAGTCCCGTACCCTCTCCCCCACCTCATTCTCCACTACCATCCTCCCCTCCCACGTCACTTCCCACTAACCTACCCCACGTCCCATCTCCCTACGTCACTCCCCAACTAACCACCCATAACTCCCGCCCACCTAAACTCCCACGCATTTACATTTACCCCTACCCTCCATCACATACCAAAAAATTAATCTACGCACCATGTTAAATTCTGGACCACCCCGTGAGTTCGAAATTTAACGAGGGGGGGGGTCCGGAATTTAAAATAAAACCCATGCTAATCTAAACGGTCCAGTTTTGGTCACCGATATCCATGGCCCAGGTTCAATTCCGGACCCCCCCGGGCAGTCTTCATTTAACGAGGGGGGGGGGTCCGAAATTCCGTCACCCGCCAAAAACTTCTTTTGCATGTTTTTACCCTCTTTTGTCAGTTTTACCATGCCTTCTTCCAGGGGAGATTCTGAGCAAACAGAGGCGAATTTTGAAAATCCGAGAGAGGTTTTTTCTCAGCATGGGCTGAGGAAAAAAAACCTCTTTCATTTTTTGCAACGGGGTCACGAGAAGAGAGAGTCGAAGGAATCTTCAAGGCCTATTTTTCCGGATTTTCCATTTTCCATTATAGTCCCGATCTTGCAGGAGCTGTCACGGCCAGATGGAGATGAATTTTGCGAAACCGAAAGATTTTTTTGTCCAACACATGTCCATATACAATAATATCTTTCATTTTTTTCCCAGGTGTCATCATTGAGGATAAAATCACATCCGAGCGGACCCCTGTTTCGTAGAAAAACGGTCCATTTCTCATAACAGAAAACTCTGAATTTGGTGGGAGTGGTGGCTATTCTTGGCTGAGGCGGTTGAACCGACTCTCAGAACTTGATGGGAACGATCTGTCTTATTTATAGAGATGATTTTAATGTAAAAGGGTTGGATCTTCACGCCCCTGTGGCTAGCAAGATGTAACATTTTTGAATAGATCTGCCATTAATAAAGAAGAGGCACTTTACAGGATTCTTGCGCATGTTTACTGGTGATGTGATTTCTCAGTAAATGTTTTCTTTCTCTGTAATCATCTTGTTTTTCTGAAGCTAATCTTTACGAATAGCGTTATGTTACAAGATTTATCCCCGATACCTTGTTTCCGATTCTAAAGATTTCAATGTTCATCTTCTAAATATCTTCAATTAAGAGATTCTTAAGTGCTTGTTAGTTGGAGTTATTTTCCTTATCTTTTCTTCTGATCATCATTTTAAATATTAAAGATCCAGTGAGTGTGTTATCTCACCCTGTGAAGGATTTCTTTGGCATTTCTGGTTGTTTCTTAGATTTGATTAAATACAGACCCCATAGCCCAATGGAGGAGTTGACTGTCTCAACCAATTTATAAACCCTTTTTACAACGAAACATACCTGTTCTTTTTACCTAGCCTAATATCTGAAATAAAAAAAAGCTAAATCATATAGAGAGATCCCTCTCTGAGTCTTGGAGGGCTAGATCCAAGACTCAAAGTGGTTCTGATGTTGCCTTTGTGATAACCTTTCAGCCTTGGGCAGATTACAGAGTGCTAACAATGTGAATCCTAGTTTTGGGTCTGGGGGCATGATGCCTCCTTATTATCCCTTTTCGTTTGGTGGGAGTCATATCCCTGAACCAAATCTTACGATAGGAGGTTTGAATCTTCCTTCCTACGGATTCAATCCTAGCCTCACTTTTCCAGGAGAAAGTACTCAAATGGGTGGTTATTCTACTTATTACACTGCGTCCATATATCCTTCTTCTGCTATGTCAGTTCCTACAAACTCTTTTCCCATGGAAGACCTCCATCTGTACTCTGGTGTTTCATCTGGAGGGAGTCCGTTTTATAGTATGGGCAATACCCTTCACGAAGTTCCTTCATCTAGGGGAAACATATATCCTCACATGAGTAACCCTTGTCATGTCGCTTTCTCTTCGCAAGCAGCTTCCTCGGTGTCGATGCCCTTACACCCCTTTATGAATTAGTATGGAGGAGGATACTATCGTTCCAAATAGGGCCATAGTGTGTACCAGAACCCTTCTTGGCCTGCAATTTCTCAAAACCAGTCTTTCTTAGAACCTTGGTATCAAATGCCACAACCAACCGCCACCACTAGTCGAGTCATTACAAGTCATACTGGCATTATATCACCAACCTCTGCTAGTCATGTTGAATATTGGTCAACAACCTTTGCAATTCATGTTGAAGACCAACAACTTGTCACTGCAAGTCATGTTGGGGGAACAAGTCCAGTCACTGCAAGTCATACTGAAATTATATCACCAACCTCTACTAGTCATGTTGGAGATTGGTTAACAACCTCTGCAAGTCATGTTGAATACCAACAACCAGCCGATGCATGTCATGTTGGGGGCACAAATGTAGTCACTGCTAGTCACACTACACATACATCACTAACTTTTTCTAGTCATGTTGGGGATTCATCACCAACCTCTACTAGTCATGTTGGGGGTTCATCATCAACCTCTGCTAGTCATGTTGAATTTTTGTCACCAACCTATTCTAGTCATGTTGGGAATTCATCACCAACCTTTGCAAGTCATGTTGGATATTTGCTACTAGCCTCTGCAACTCATGCTGGGAGCATGCCACCAACCATTTCAAGTCATGCTAGGGGAATTCATACAATTGAGAAGCCTAGACGTGTAAGACGTAATCCCAAGTTCCTTTGTAGACTTTGTAAAGGATATCACCTTACTCATTTGTGCCTTGCTACTGCTATGGTACAAGAAGCGTGGTCCTTTCCTCAGGGCCCTTCGAGTTCTAATTCATCTTTGGTTTCCCAACCTTCTTTGGTTGATACAACGGTCATGTCGATGCAATATTCAACTGACACGACTCATTATTTTTGGGGCTGATGCATTTCTTGACCTTTTTGTCTTGCATTCTATTCAACCAACGGTCATGTCGATGCAATATTCGACCGACACAACTCCTGTTTTTGGGGATGATGCATCTCTTTACCTTGTTGTCTCGCATCCTATTCAACCAATGGTTGAAGAAGTGGTCATGCTGATGCAATGTTCAGCTGATCCCACTCTTTTATTGGAGAGTGACAAGTCTAAGGAAGTGACATTTCCAATGCAATCTTCGGTCAATCCCACTCTTCTTCTGAAGGGTGATGTGTCCTTCGACCATGTTCTTATCATTTCTAGTCTTGTACCTTCTGAAGAAGGGAGCATTCTACTCTCTCCAAGTGTGCTCCCTCTATAATATCCCTAGGTCGAACCCAATTGTAATGTAAATGAAAATGTACTTAAGCTGGTGAGTTGTTTGATATCATTTTTGTATGCACCTTTCATGACATAGTGCGCGCATGTACTGCGCAGTAAAATGAAGAAGTGTGCACATTCCAGGATATTGCACGCAACAAATTTAGTGCACGTGATTTTGAGGCCAGGGAGCCTTTGGGTATATGATGTGTTTTATAGGCTAGTGAGCCAATTATTATAATCTAGGATGATTATGTTTTGAATTAGGCCAAAGATCCTAGATGTTAAAGGCCAGTGCACCTATTTTTGTATATGTCTCATCATTAATATAAAATACATCGTTGCACACAGATCGACCATGATAAAAGAGTATGGGGGACTAAACCCCACGAGTTAGGGAAAGGGTGGGGATAAAATTTAAGGAAAAGGGGCTAAGCTAGGGAGCTTAAGCCAAAAAGGAATATTATATTAATATTTCTTAAAGTATAAAGTATGGATAATTATTTTATCCTAAGTTCTAAAGATGGGGACAAGTGGGCCAAAGTAGCTCCCAACATGACAAGTGTCAAGTGGGGTACATGCATACATATTGTTCGGACTTAGTTAATTTCTCATCGTTCTTTCCATTCATTCCTTCTATCATCCAGTCATCCATTCAGCCATATCAGGACCATTCACTCACATAGTCATCTATCCTCCATACTTCATGTCACTATACCTAAACTTGTATCCATAGTCATATGTGTTTGTGTAGTTGGTTAGCTTGGGAGATGGACTGAAGAAGCGGGTTGTCAGGCCCATGGGATATTGAAGATGCGGGTTGTCAATCCTGTGATAAATTCCTCTATGAGTGGGAAAATTGCTGGGAATTGATTCCTGAAGGTGCTAAACTGTAGCTACAGGGCTCTGAGACTTCTTGTCCGGCCTGTTTTTGAAGCCCGAAAAGGAAGTGGGGCAGCCAAAGGACTGTTGAGCAGAGAAGGGGCACACTTCCTAGGGTGGGATAGGCATGTGGGGAATGAGGGACTGTAGGTTGTTAGTTTGAGTTGGTACCTATGACAGAGACTTTCCTATTGTCTATGAGCCATTATCCTGGTTAGGAATCCCTTAACCCAGGTGGAGTTTAGTCCCAGGTCAGGGGTGACCCATTGTTGAGAGTGATGAATAGTGTGGTCTAAGGCTGGGAGGTTCGTGGAAAGTTTGCATGCAGTTGGTGATATTCTTACCAAGATAAGTATCAATTGTGTGATAAATTTACATGATGCATTATTATTTACGTGTTTATTGTTATGGGTTTATCCTATGTGTTGTTATAACTGGCTGTTTATTTATGGGTATTTCCTGTATATACTGCATGTATGTGTTTACAGTCATTTCCGTATGAATCTATGTAGTTACTTATGTATTTGTTTGTTATGTTATATATATATATTTCTGCAAGATTTCTGTGTGTATATGTTTTAATTACATGCAGTTTGGAAAATTTATGTGGCATAACTCAGTTGGATGTTGGGTATGTTACAATATGTTCCGCAGAGAGAAAGAAAGTGTTCTCTGGAGTAGCATGCCCCGACCTGTGTAGTCGAGGACATTACAATATGGTATTAGAGCTTCAATTTTCAACACTGAGCCTGGATGAGCCGAGCAAGTTTGAGTTAAAGTGAAATTTCACAGAGGATTTATTTTGAAGTGGCCAAATTTCGAGTCGCAGAGCATCCATGGTAAATTTAGAAACAACAATAGGGAATTGGGAAAATCCTCAATTTTCGTTGTTAAATTCATGAGAAAATGGAGAAATTTGACCAAGTGGTGAGATATTATTGGTTTAATATCCGTTCTAGCAAATTCAGACCTGGAATTGGTCGAATTTGAAGTTATAGTGAAGCCATGACAGATGGAGCGAGATTAGTAAATAAAATTCTCAATTTGTGAATTGATTTTGGGTAAATTCATTAGAGAAATGTCAATCCGCAACAATTTATTGTTGCAGTGGTTGAACTGGTGTTATCGGGGTGAAATTGAACAAATTTCATAGTTGCAGAATGTCTATGGTAAATTGGGGAAAAAATTAGGCAAAAGCCTCAATTTCAGCAACAGAATTCACGAGAAATTGATGTGCATAAAAATTAATGTGCACAGGTGGGCACAATAAAAATGCATGTTGCACAGTAAAAATCCCGTGAGATGTAAAAATTGGGCACTGCGCAAAAAAATATTGCTGTGCGGGCGCGCGCTCTAAAATTTGGTGCCACGCAAAAAAATATTGGCGTGCTGGTGCATGCCCTAAATTTTGCGCCGCATGGAAAAATGTTGGTGTGCGGGTGCATGTGCTAAATTTTGGCGCCGCGCGGAAAAATGTTGGTGTGTGGGTGCGCACACTAAATTTTGGCACCAGCGGAAAAATGTTGGTGTGCAGGTGGGTGCGCTAAATTTATCCTTGCGCGGTGTGCATATGCATAATAAGGTGTGCACGGTGTGCACACACATAATAATGTCGCACGTGGTGTGTGCTGTATTGGTAGAGTGCAGAGGAGTTTGATTGGTGCGTGCGCAATGTGGGTATATGTTGTCGTGCGACAATTTAATTAATGGTGCACGCAGAGTATTGGTGTGCGGTGAGGGCGTACTAAACTTTGGCATGGTGCAACACGTAGATTGAAATACGTGTGGAATATCAGTGCATGATACAAAAATTGTGCACAACGGGTAATAGTGCAAGAACCAAAATTGTGCACGGTGAATATTGGTGCACGACACAAAAGTAGTGCACGCAAGTTATTGACACGATAGAGAAGTGATGTACAGTGGTTATATGTGTGCGAAGAACGAATTACCTTGTGGTGTCGCTGTGCATGATAAATATGGGCGTACAAGTTGAAATTTTTTCACGTGAAGTCGTTTGGAGGGTGAACAACAACAAAAATCTAGTGATTTTCTGCGACGTTTTATACCGTTTGAACGTCATCTTTTTGCAGTGCGATTTTGAGGTCCTTAAGAGCATTTTTAGCTACTCAAAAACCACGAGAAAAAATTGTACCAAGGTACACTATATCTCTATAGCCCAAATAAAAGAGCTCGGAGATATCTTTCTAGTGGTGTAAACTATTCGTCAAATGAAGCTTTTATGAGAAAGTTACAACACAAACAATGGAGCATAAATTTTAAGACCCATCTAACTTCAAAGAGCCATAAATTTCTGCTCCAGAATCAGATTGAGGCGTAGGAGTAGTCAATGGAAATATATTGAACCATAGAAGATAGTCCCAGAGCTCAGTTAAATTTCTGGACATGCTAAAAATGTTTAATATGGCAAAGAAGGTACCTGTAGCATTCCAAACAAAAAACACGAATTGGCCTAGAACTTCAGCGGGCTGTAACTAGCAGCCCGGAACCCATAAAAAGGTGAAACTTGGACAGAGTTTCCAGAATATGTATATGAAGAAACCCAATTGATATCCTATGAAAAATGCAATGGTGTAGGTGCAAAAATGCATTATTACAGTGCAGAGTTGCGTCAAGTTGAAGTGTGAACATAAAAATTAATGGGCAATTTTCAAATAACCATAACTTTCTGCTCAAGACTCAGAATTGAACATGGGAGTAGGTATTGGAAAGGTGTTGGCTAGTAGAATATAAAAATTCACCCATAAAATTGATCTGGGAATTCAATTTTCCAGGAAATCAGAAGAAATAATTCTGATATATTATTGAACCAGAATGGTTCATACTTTTCCAAAAAGTGTTGAGTCAATTAGCCTAACAAATTTTTTTGGTTGCACATTCTTGCAGAGTTAAAACTTTTAGTTCTTAACAGGTGATAAGGTTGAATTTTAGTTTTAAAAAAACAAAGGTACTCAGAGAAAGAGTGCTATGAAAAAAATATTTCATAAGATGATCAAAATCCAAGACCCCAAAATGTCAAGGTATGAATCTGAGTGCAGCCATAAAGTCTTGGGAAGCCACTACATGAAGTCCTCTCATGTTAGTCAAGTATTCAATGGAATCTGGGTAGAGGAATAGATCATGTAGTGAATGAATTAGTGAACACTCCCAAAGAAGCCAATATATAGATTAAACAATGCATTGGAGTCAGATCTATTATAAAAGGAATTGACTATTAGAATGATAGTAATCAGATAAAGAAAGAGGCTTAATGCATATATGGATAAAGAGTGCATCATATCCAGGGATTAGTTATGAAATTATAGAGTAATGCTTCCCTTATGGTTATCAGAGTGCGCGGTGGAAGCATGGTATGAAGGGCATCAATATGGCATGATAGAAATGGATTGTGCAAGGCAGGTTGAAATCAGATTAGTCAAGACAGGGGAAAGTAATATCCAGCAAGAAAATCCAAGTACTGATATGATCAAATAAGGAAGGGATAAATCAAGTACCTCAAGAAGGAAGTTGGTGTTAACTATCCAAGGTTACTTAGAAAGCATGACTGGAAATATAATTGGGACATGAAGGAGTTGGATCAGAGGAATCTAAATAATAGTGGAATGCCCAGCAGAATATGTAGTTGCAAGTCCATGAACATGCTAGGATAATGGAAAAAGATTTCATGGGGTAGATATCAAGAAAATGGGAATGCAGGAAAGCACTCCAAGAGGGAAAGAAGGATTAATAGAGGCTTGTTGATGCATTCCAAAGGTATTGAATATATTTCCATGATAGCATGGAGATGTCAAAGCCAAGAAAGACTTAAAATTGAAATGAATCTTTGTAGAGAGTCAATAAAGAACCATGAAGAATAAAATGGTTCTATGCATGGTTTTGAATGAAAAAGAGATGGGCCTGAGAAGAATCCATCTCAAATGGCATAGATCCATGAGTGACATTCCCATGGGGTGGAAGTATCACTTGAAATTATGATGGTAAATTAAAAGCAGTATTAAGTGCTTTAATTAATTTTATGCAGCTAGAGAAGGAGGCATATGTGCATCCCTACAATATGATATGAGATTGTTTATGCAAGCCAAGTTTGAGGCTAGTTGGCAAGGAGAAGAGAAAAATGCAAGAAAACTCAAATACTAAAGTATTCAGTCCAGAAAGAGCTGAAGTAGTTCAGTTCAAAAAATAAATGGATGTTGAAGATCCAAAGTCTATAAGACATCGTGATGGGAATTATAATTCATCCAAGTATGAGTTGGGATAGATGGATCCAGGAAGTAAATAAAAGCTAAAGGTTAATATCAGTTTAGTATTTGGATGGAAGAGCAAAGGCATCCAGGAGTGATTTGGCTAGATAGTGCTTAGATAAGAAACAATCATGCACAATGGTTACAGTGAAGAGCACATGAAGATTCAGGAATCCGAAAGAATTGAAGATTTCTAGGATAAACAAGGAAAGGTGATATAGTGAGAAAGAATTTGCTGCAATTACTGTAGAAGCAAGTATTTTATGGCTTGTTGGGACAACCATAAAGTGAGAATGCTTGCATGTTTGCAAGTGTTTCTGATAATGCTCCTGCATATGAAAGGAAGCAACAGAAGGATGGAATGTTGATTATAAGACTGATAGAGAGGCATGAGAACTTCTACTGTCATCAACTAATCATGTAGTATTAAATTCATTTAATGGAAGCCATGTAGGTAAGTATTTATATTTTTGGAATTATGTTACATAATTTCCAAAGGGAAATCCAGGTAAGAGTTTCCCCAAATAGAATTTTATAATACGTTGTATGGTATTGTTTAAGTGCACTGACATGATTAAGTTACCACTATGTGTGGTAAAGGCTAGAGGCCTCTTATAGTTATCAAAGCTTTTATCTTTTTGAATGCACACACTGACATAGTAGCAGGTCATGTTAATTTGGTTATGAGGCAATAACCAAAGAAAATAAAAGATAAGAACTTGTTATAGGAATGATGCTAAGAAAACTAGTCATGTATGAGACCAAGACATGGTTGGATATGGCAAAGTATGGTTATAGAAAATTTATGTGCCACAAAAATACCCAATGAGCTTCCTAACTTTAAATAAAACTTGGACTGCAACCTTTTTGCTAACACTAATAAACACCACATAATTGTATTCTTGGTGTAGTGTTCAGGTTGAAAAGGAATGCATCCAAGTAATTGTGACAACAATGGGAAGTGTGTGGAGAGGTGTCAAGACATTGGCTAGATTTCCAATTTATGGATGGTGAGATACATGACTTAGATAAGGATCATTCTGAAAATCAATGCAAAGGTGCATTGAATAAGTAGGCATTGAGAGTTGCACTTGTGCCTAGTAAGTGGCAGAGTTGCACTCATACATGATGGAATTGCATACTTAAATGCATTTTGATGAATGCATTTTGTGAGTGCATGTATATATGTTTTTGCATGGAAATAATTATACTGATGGATGAAATGTTTATAACTCATGAAGTTGGGAACATTTCAAGAACTGTTAAACATTACAATAGGAAATTGCAAGTCAGGTAGTCACAGGAATAGTGACTATAGAAAATTTCATGTTCATAAAATTGAAGAAATGAACTTACTGTTATTAGTTAAGAACATGCATATGCATAGAATGATGAGTCATTCTATTTAGTTAAATTGTTTGGTAATTGTGATTGAATTGCTAGGTGCATGCAATTATAGGATCATTGCATAAGGTGTTGTACATGTTGAATTATGATGTACATAAAATACTGACAATCTGTTAGTTGTATGCAATATATAATCATTGCAGGAAAAATGGCATTTAGCATGGTGCTTGCTGAAATCCATAAGGAAAACCACATTCTATTATTCCAACAACGATGAAAAATTATGAAATAGAATTTCATATTTTGGGAAAAGTCGAATTCCTTATGAAATTAATTTGATTTCTAAAATGGAATTTTGATAATGCTCTCTCATGATAACTGCATTTGTATGATGCAGATGAGATGATAATGATAAAAGTTGGAACTCTTGGAGCCACAGTGCTCTGAGACTTCCTGTTTGACCTGTACTGGATCCCTCGAAGGGAAGTTGATCAACTGATGAAATGTTGTACAATGAAGGTGCATACTACCTTGGGTTGTACAGGCATGTGGGGGAGAGAGACCATTGGTTGGAGTGCTGCTGAGGTTTGGTACCTTGGCCTAGAATATGTTGATATGGATTGTGGGTCCTGGTTATCTTGGGAACCCATTTCCCTAATGGAGTCATAGCCCATGCTTGAGAGTGGTACGCTGCTGAGATTTTATTAGCTGTGAGATATAAGGTTGGGTGGAACGTTGTGGATCTAAAGCCAGTTGTTGCTTCAATGGGGTTTAAATGAAGCATGTAATAAGGAACAATGAGTTGAATTAGTTCCTGAATCAACTCTATGGAATAGAGCAATTGAATTCCAGTTGTAGTATGCGTACTAGAATTGGTCTTGGAAAGTAGAGCACCAGATGGATAACAAGATTTCAATAGATAAAGCTTGGATATTTTAAATAATTTGAATGGTACATGGTATATAAGGCACTGAGGACAGTGCATAAATAAGGGGAGGGGATTGTAATATCCCTAGGCTGAACCCAATTGTAATGTAAATGAAAATGTACTTAAGTTGGTGAGTTGTTTGATATCATTTTTGTATGCACCTTTCATGGCATAGTGTGTGCATGTACTTCACAGTAAAATGAGGAAGTGTGCACATTCCAAGATACCGTGCGCAACAAATTTAGTGTGCATGATTTTGAGGCCAGGGAGCCTTTGGGTATATGATGTGTTTTATAGGCTGGTGGGCCAATTATTATAAGCTAGGATGATTATGTTTTGAATTAGGCCAAAGAGCCTAGATGTTAAAGTCCAGTGTGCCTATTTTTGTATATGTCTCATCATTAATAAAAAATACATCGTTGCGCGTAGATTGACCACGATAAAAGAGTACGGGGGAATAAACTCCACTAGTTAGGGAAAGGGTGGGGCTAAAATTTAAGGAAAAGGGGCTAAGCTAGGGATCTTAAGCCAAAAAGGAATATTATATTAATATTTCTTAAAGTATACAGTATGGATAATTATTTTATCCTAAATTCTAAAGTTGGGGACAAGTGGGCCAAAGTAGCTCCCAACATGAAAAGTGTCAAGTGGGGTACATGCATACATATTGTTTGGACTTAGTTAATTTATCATCATTCTTTCCATTCATTCCTTCCATCATTCAATCATCCATTCATCCATATCAGGACCATTCACTCATGCAATCAACTATCCTCCATACTTCATGCCACTGTACCTGAACCTATATCCATAGCCATACATGTTTGTGTAGTTGGTTAGCTTGGGAGATGAACTGAAGAAGCGAATTGTCAGGCCCGTGGGATATTGAAGAGGCGGGTTGTCAGGCCTGTGAGAAATTCCTCTCTGAGTGAAAAAATTGTTGGGAATTGATTCCTGAAGGTGCTAAACTGTAGCTACAGGGCTCTGAGACTTGTTTTCTGGCCTGTTGTTGAAGCCCAGAAAGGAAGTGGGGCAGCTGAAGGAATGTTAAGCAGAGAAGGGACACACTTCCTGGGGTGGGACAGGCATGTGGGGAATGAGGGACTGTAGGTTGTTAGTTTGAGTTGGCACCTGTGACAGAGTCTTTCCTATTGTCTATGAGCCATTATCCCGTTTAGGAATCCCTTTACCCAGGTAGAGTTTAGTCCCAGCTTAGGGGTGACCCACTGCTGAGAGTGATGAACAATGTGGTCTAAGGCTGGGAGGTTCATGGAAGGTCTGCATGCAGTTGGTGATATTCTTACCAAGATAAGTATCAATTGTGTGATAAATTTACATGCTACAATATTATTTGCGTGTTTATTTTTATGGGTTTATCCTATGTGTGGTTATAACTGTCTATATATTTATGGGTATTTCCTGTATATGTTGTATGTATATGTTTACTGTCATTTCCATATGAATATATGTAGTTACAGATGTATTTGTCTGTTACGTTATATATATATTTCCGTAAGAGTTCTGTGTGTATATGTTTTAATTACATGCAATTCAAAAAATTTATGTGGCATAGCTCAGTTGGATGTTGGGTATGTTATCGTATGTTTCATATGTTACACCCTCCAAGTCCTAGGGTGGTTTCCTTTGATTGGAATGATCTTATAGAGCCTCGACTTCCTTCATCTACACCCTTCCAGATAAGGGGAATTCTTCGATATATTGTAGATAAGGTAACCTCTGCAAGTATTGTATCCTCCTTGACTTAGAAAGATTTGGGTTTTCCCAAGCTTGTGTCAGCTATCTGTGAGTTGTTGAATTTCGATAGAAGTCCTGCACGGGAGACTTGGCCTCCCCCATCATATGATTCTTAGAACAACATCCCTGAGTCTTGTTTAAGCTCTTTTCCGACTCTCTCAAAAAGAGAAAATATTGTCGAGTGAACTTGTCTCTTTCACACTTGTTAATTGGATCTGAAAGGATGTCTATTTGGTGTAAGTTTAATCCTTTTTCAGACCAAGTAGACTAATTTCGAAAAAGGAATACTCTAGTCACTAGTGGCTAGAAGAGTTCTCTTGGGTATTGTTTTATACGTTTTCGGGCCTAAGGGACTAAATTTACGAAAAAGGACATTTTTTTGCATTAAGTTGTAATTGCATCCCATTATCTTGCTTGCAATATTGAGCCTATTGCCGAGTCTCTCTTTTGCGTTATAAGCCTTTCACCTTAGAAATTTGCATCATTATCCAAGCAAATCCTTTTTTATATCCTTTGCAGCTTGACACCCTATACCAAAGAGAAAACATTCCACCGAGTGTCCATATCTCACATGCACCTCCTTGCATTGAGAATAGGTATGTTCCACTTCTAGAACTATATTTCTTTCTTGCGACACTTGTTTCCTCCTCTATATCATAGCATTCATTTGACTATGAAAAAACAAAAAAAAAACGGGTGGGAAAATATTATTATCTTATATTGGCAGCAGTTGTGTCGCCTTTGAACAAAGCACAAAATTTTGAGTCCAAATGTCATCAAAATTTTGGATTTATCATGACCTTAGAAAGCTAAGCTCATTACTGAGAGTTTACTCCCCTGATTGGTTACTCTTCCAATCCATATGGAGAGTTTTTATTGGTGCCTCCTGCATCACAAAGTTTCATCATTGAGTCTATGCTTCCATAGTCTTCCATATGTCTCATGCTCTTGTTCAAAGGATGTCTATCAACCTGTGTTGGACACTCCTTAGAACTCTTGACTTTGCATGTCGGACATACCCTCAAAGTGTCTCAAAATTACATGAATCTGTAGTCCTATCTAGTCCTACTTTCATCATTGGTAGGTAACCTTGAACCCGACAATTGAAATTTCATCATTGGTCGTTGACTGGGGAGTTTCCCTTGTGTTTCACGACAAGAAATCTATTCACACATTGGGATTCATGGAGTTTCTTGGATTCCATTAGTCTTATTGGTGGTTTCCTCGCCTTTGTCATCTTTAACGTCCTCGACCACCCATGCTGGGCCACGATACACCAAATATTTCTTTCATTCTCTATGTGGAACATATTGTAACATACCCAGAATCCAACTGAGCTATGCCACATAAATTTATCAAACTACATGCAATTAAAATATATACACACATAAATATTGTGGAACATTATATATAAAATGCAAATAGGAAAATATGTTTCGTAAATGCATGGATTCATACTGAAATAACAGAAAACATATACATGCAACGTATACAAGCAATACCCTCAAATATAACGACAGTTATAACAACACATAAGATAAACTCACAAAAATAAAAATGTAAATAATAATGCAACATGTAAATTTATCACACAGTTGACACTTATCTTAGTAAGAATATCACCAAATACGTGCAGACCTTCCACGAACCTCCCAGCCTTAGACCACACTGCTCATCACTCTCAGCAGTGGGTCAACCCTGAGCTGGGACTAAACTCCACCCGGGTAAAGGGATTCCTAACCAGGATAATGGTTCATATACAACAGGAAAGACTCCATCACAAGT
Source organism: Picea engelmannii (assembly GCA_009831015.1). Taxonomy (NCBI): domain Eukaryota; kingdom Viridiplantae; phylum Streptophyta; class Pinopsida; order Pinales; family Pinaceae; genus Picea; species Picea engelmannii. The sequence goes on along the minus strand of ML778140.1, from coordinate 1,515,313 downwards.
TCCAACTCAACTAATAGCCTACATTCCCTCATTCCCCACATGCCTATCCCACCCAGCGAAGTGTGCCCCTTCTCTGCTCAATAGTCCTTCGGCTGCCCCAGTTCCTTTCCGAGCTTCAACAACAAGATGGACAGGAAGTCTCAGAGCACTATAGTTGCAGCTCAGCACCTTCAGGAAATCGATTCCCAACAATTCTCTCACCTAGAGAGAAATGTTTCACAGGCCTGACAACCCACCTCTTCAATATCACTTGGGCCTGACAACCTGCTTCTTTAGTACGACTCCCAAGCTGACCAACTACACAAGCAGGTATGGCTATGGACACATGTTCAGGTACAATCATGAAGGTATGAAGGATAGCTCAATGAGTGTGTGAATGATGATGGAGTGCTTGACTGGGTGATTGAATGATGGAAGGAATGAATGTGAAAAATGAACTAGGGCCCAACAATATGTATGCATGTCCCCAACTTGACACTTGTCATGTTGGGAGCTACTTTGGCCCACTTGTCCCCATCTTTAAAACTTAGGATAAAATAATTATCCATACTTTATACTTTAAGAAATATTGATATAATATTCCTTTTTGCCTTAAGCTTCCTATCTTAGCCCCTTTTCCTTAACTTTTATCCCCCACCCTTTCCATAACTAGTGGAGTTTAGTCCCCCATACTCTTTTATCATGGTCGGTCTGCGCGCAACGATGTATTTTATATTAATGATGAGACATATACAAAAATAGGCACACTGGCCTTTAACATCTAGGCTCTCTGGCCTAATTCAAAACATAAGCATCCCAACTTATAATAAATGCCTCACCAGCCTATAAAACACATCATATACACAAAGGCTCCTTGGCCTCAAAATTGCGCACACTTAAGTTGTTACGCACGATATCCTGGAATATGCACACTTCATCATTTTACTGCGGAGTACATGCGCGCACTATGCCATGAAAGGTGCACACAAAAATGATATCCAACAACTCACCAGCTTAAGTACATTTTCATTTACATTTAAAATTGGGTTCGGCTGAGGGACATTAAAATCCCCTCCCCTTATTTATGCACTATTCTTAGTGGATCATGTACACATATACAACAAAATTTTCAAAAATCCTCAAAAATATGCGGGTATTCTTCCTGCATTGCATCCTCATGATCCCAAGTAGCGTCCTCAGGACCGTACCAGGTCCATTGGACCTTTACAAGCCCTATGGCTCAATTCCGGAGCTATTTGATTTTTCGGTCCAGAATGCGTACCAGATGCACTTGGAAAGTGCCTTCTTGCTCCACCTGAATCACATTCCAATCAATAACATGATTAGCATAAGGTATATATTTCTTTAGCAATGATACATGGAATACATTATGAACAGACATAGATGCAAGCAATGCAATCATATAAGCTATTGGACCAATCCTCTCTAGGATTTCAAATGGCCCACAATAGCGAGCTACAAACTTTGAAAAATTTCCGAACTTCAGGGAACTTTTGTTGGCTTTCACTTTTAAAAATACATGGTCTCCCACTTTAAATTCCCTATGAGTTCTACCCTTATCAACATAGTTTTTCTGCTTGTCTTGGGCAGCCTATAAATTTTTCTTTATTCTTATCATTTTCTCCTCCATTTCCCTGAGAAAATCTGGCCCAACTACTTCTCTATCTGCTGGGTTATCCCAACTTACCAGTGTGTTGCACTTTCTTCCATAAAGTGCCTCAAATGGGCTCATCTTTAGAGATGTTTGGTACCCATTGTTATAAGCAAACTCTACCAAGTTTAGGTAGTCTTTCCATTTTGATGTCTTATCCATCACATACATTCTCAACATATCCTCAATCACTTGATTCACCCTCTTTGTTTTCCCATCTGATTCTGGATGATAAGTTGTGCTAAAATTCAAATTTGTTCCAAATCCATTAAATAATCCTTTCCAAAAATTTTAGGTAAATTTTGGATCTCTGTCAGAAACAATTGTCTTGGGTATGTCATGTAATCTAGCAATTTCTTTCATATAAACATCAACTATGTTCGTTGCCTTGTGAGTGAGCTTAACTGGAATAAAATGGGCAGCCTTAGTAAGCTTATCCACCACTACTATGATACAATCATGTTGATTGTTTGTTCTGGGCATTTTGGTGATGAAATCCATGGTTACCACTTCGCACTTCCACTCAGGAATGGGAAATGGCTGTAGCAAACCAGATGGGTGGATAAGCTCAACCTTTACCTTTTGACATTCCAAACATTTGGAAATAAAATAAGCAACCACTTTCTTCATGCCTGGCTAATAATATTGGATTTTGACATCTGCAATAGTTTTCTGATAACCTGGGTGCCCAGCATAAGGTACATTATGCATTTATCCCAATATCATATTTTTCAATTCCTGGGAATTTGGTACATAAATTCCTCCCATGTACATGAGAATTTCATCATTATCTAGCTTGTATTCTTCAATTTTCTGTTGCAAATTACCTTGATGTAATTTTTCCACTAATTCCTTGTATTGCAAATCCAAATTTGCAACCTCTATAATTATGTGTTTCAAATATTATTGGTACATGCTAATGGTTGTAGCATGTATCTCATGCACTCTTCTGTTGAGTGCATCAACCACTTTGTTCTCTTTCCCCTTGATATGCTTTATATCAAAGTCATATTCACTTAGAAATTCTAACCATCTTCTTTGCCTAGCATTTAAAGTTGGTTGATCAAATAAATAATTCAGACCATTATGGTCTGTCCTCAGTTCAAACCTTTTTCCCATGAGGTAGTTTCTCCATTTCCTCAAGGCATGCACTATGGTTTCCAAATTCGAATCATGAGTGGCATAGTGTCTTTCGTGCTCCTTCAACTTTCTCGATTCATAACATATAACAAACCCATTTTGATTGAGGACTCCACCAAGTCATTCCTTACATGCATCTGTGCATACAATGAAGTCATCATTTGGGTCTGCAATCATTAGTATTGAAGCACTTGTTAATAATTGTTTCAAGTGTTGGAAACTCTTTTCACAATCCAATGTCCACTGAAACTTCACACCCTTCTTTTGTAAGGAAGTGATTGGATGTGCAATCTTTGAGAATCCTTCAATAAATCTCATATAGTAGCCTGCAAGGCCCATGAATGATCTGAACTCTATCGCATTCTTTGGCACTAACCATTCTCTAATGGCTTCTATCTTCTCAGGATCCACTGCTATCCCATCCTTTGAGATGATATGTCCCAAATAATGAATTCGCTTCTGATAAAATGAGCACTTTCTCAACTTGGCATACAAATGATGCTCCCTTAATACTTGCAGCACCATTCTCAAATGATTCTCATGCTCTTCTTCTGACTTAGAATATATAAGAATGTCATCCAAAAATACAATGACAAACTTGTCTAAATATTCTTGGAAAACACCATTCATTAAGCACATGAAAATAGCGGGTGCATTTGACAACCCAAATGGCACCATTGTGAACTCATAATGACCATACCTTGTCCTGAAGGAGGTCTTGCTGATATCTTCCTCTTTAATCCTTACCTGATGGTATCCTGACCTGAGATCTATCTTTGAAAATGTCTTTTCATCTTTCAATTGATCAAAGAGATCATCAATCCTTAGCAGAGGATAATTGTTCTTTACAGTCACTTTATTGAACTGTCTGAAATCAATGCACAGTCTTAATGTCCCATCTTTCTTCTTTACGAACAAGACTGGTGCACCCTAAGGTGACACACTTGGGCGTATATACCCCTTCTTCATAAGTTCTTCAATATGCATTTGCAACTCCTTCAGCTCTGATGTACTCATTCTATAAGGAGTCTTTGACACTGGAGCTGCTCCAGGCATTAAATTTATAGAGAAATCAATATCTCTCTTTGGGGGTAGTCCTAGTACCTCCTTGAACACATCTTAAAACTCTTTTAGGACTGCATGATCTTCCAAATTTGGCACCTTATCGTTAGGTGTCTCTTCCATATGAACTGTAAATAATTGACACCCTTTTCTGTAACATTTCTTCAGCTGCAATGTTGAAATTTCTTTGATGGTTACTACCCTGGGAATTCCCTCCACTCTCCTTAGGTTCCCTTCCTCATCCAAGCAAGTAAATGCCTTATTATGACAGTCTAGGATAACATGATGTTGGTCCAACCAATCCATCCCGATTAGACAGTCATAAGAAACTAAAGGAAATATGTTCAAATATTCCCTGGTGTTCAGTCCATTCATGTCCATAATACATGACTTAACCATTTCATTAAATTTTCTTTTGGCTCTGGTAGTGAGTTCCACCAACCAATATTTTCCATGCTTGCTTTTTGGAAAATGCAAACTTTCCACCATCTTACGATCTATATAACTATGACTAGCTCCTAAATCAATTAAAATAGCAATGGTTTGGTTGTTGATCATACCTTCCACTTCAAGCATATGTGACTGATACTCTGCTTGCTTGTTGTACCTTGTGAACAATCCTCACTTTTTCACCTCTGTGAGGAAAATCTCTGAACATATGATCTCCTTTGCAACCCCAACATTGAATAGGTGTTTTCCTTGGCCTTTGACCCCCTGTCTCAATCATTCTGGGCTCTCTATAAGTTGGTTGTCCCTGAGTATTATTTTTGAAGAATGGTGGCTTAGATCCCTTCTTCCTCTGGTCCATATTGAATTTCTTTTTGTCTTTCCAATATTTTTGGAAAGTTGGCCTTGCTTTTTTCTGATCATAAAGGCATTTATCTCTCCTTATGGTGTCCTCCAATGTCTTGGGATCATCATACTGTATTTTTTCACTGATAAATGATGGCAATCCGCTCAAATACCTTTGAATCTTAACTGTCTCATCCTTGATGAAAGAGACATACTTCAACAGTTCTAAAAACCTTCTCTCATATTCATCTATTTTCATACTCCCAAGCTTGAGTTCAAAGAAATATTTCATTTTCTTGTCATAGTATCTCTTAGTCAAGTATTTCTTCTCAAAATACTTCTTGAATTCCCTCCAAGTAACACTTTTCTCTTTAATGTGTTGCACCTACACAAGTTGATCCCACCACATGGATGTCTTTCCCTTGAGTTGATAGATGGAAATTCTACCTTCCGCATGAGAAGAATAATTATGTAATTGAAAATACTTTCTCATGCCCAATAACCATGTCTCTGCATCTTCATTCTTCTTGTGCTCACTGTCAAATGTAGGAAGTTTGATTTTGTTCATTTATCCTCGTAGCTCATCCACCCCAAACCCCTTATGTTTCCTAATAGGGGATGGACTTGAGCTGCTATGTTCCCTCTTATGGGAATGCTTCAGGGAGTATCGACGATGTCTGCTAACACTTATTGTTCTTCTTTTCTCATCAGGAGGCCTGTTACTTCCTGATTAGCTTGAGCCACTCTCCTTATCCAATTTATTTTTTATTTTGTTCAAGATCTAAATTAACTTCATGTTGAAGTCATCCTGCTACTCCTTATCTCTCATAATCCTTTCATTGTCATCTTTATGGCTTTGGACATCCCTCTACAAATTTTTAATGGTCTCTACCATATTCATGTTTTCATTCCTTCCTTCTCCATATCATTTGGAGTTTGTTCCTTCAATGCCAAAATGGACATCCATCCCTCTGATTTGATCTCCCTAACTGTAAGTACCCTATGCCTCTTCAATTACTATGGAATTCCTGTTGATCCTGATCTGATCTAGTTGTTGTTAACTCTTCAAAATGTGCAGCCAACAAAACTTTATCAAGCTAACTGTTTCAACAATTCATGAAAAATATGAACCATTTTGGTTCAATAATATATCAAAGGTATTTCTTCTGATTTCCTAAAAAATTGAGTGGCCAGATCAATTTTCTGGGTGTATAATTATATTCTACTATCCAATACCTTTCCAACACCTACTCCCATGCTCAATTCTGAGTCTGGAGTAGAAAGTTATGGTTATTTGAAATTTCCCATTAATTTTTCTGTTCATTTTTCAACTAGGCGCAATTTTGCACTGTATTTATGCATTTTTGCACCTACTTCATTATATTTTTCATAGGATCTCAATTGGATTTCTTCATATACATATTATGGACACTCTTTCCAAGTTTCACCTTTTTTTGGGTTCTGGGCTGCTAGTTATAGCTTGCTGAAGTTCTAGGCTAGTTTGTGTTTTTGGTCTGGAACGCTACATGTACCTTCTTTTCCATATTAAACATATTTAACAAGCCCAAAAATTTAATTCATGTCTGGGACTATATTCTACAATAGATTTCCATTGACTTCTCCTGTGCCTCAATCTGATTTTGGAGTAGAAAGTTATGGCTCTTTGAAGCTAGTTGGGTCTTAAAATTTACCCTCCACTGTTTGTGTTGTAACTTTCTCATAAAAGATCCGTTTGACGAACAATTTACACCATTAGAAATATCTCTCCGAGATCTTTTATTTGAGTTGTAGAGACATAGTGTGCCTTGGCACACTCTATTCTTGTGGTTTTTGAGTAGCTAAAAATGCTATTAAGGCCCTCAAAAACGTGCTGCAAAAAGATGATGTTCGAACAATATAAAATGTTGCGGAAATTCACTGGTTTTTCGTTGTTGTTCACCATCCAAACGAATTTTCATGCACAAATTTCAACCTGTACACCCATATTTACCATGTGCAACAACACCACAAGGTAAATCGTGCTCTGTGCACCTATAACCATTGTGCATCACTTTATCTATCGCGCCAATAACTAGCACGCACTACTTTTGTGTCACGCGCCAATATCCACCGCACACAATTTTGGTTCTTGCACTATTACCCATTGCGTGAAATTTTTGTATCACACACTGATATTCCATGCACATTTCACTCTATACACTACACCATGCCAAAGTTTAGTATGCCTCCACCGTGCACCAATAGTCTGCGCGCATCATTAACTAAACTGTCGCGCGACAACATATACCCACATTGTGCGCGCACCAGCAAAGTTTCTCTGTGCTCTGCCAATACTGTGCACAGCATGCATGCCATTATTATGTGTGTGCACACCGCGTGAACCTTATTATTCGTATGCCCACTGCACAATGCTAAATTTAGCACGCACACACGCACACCAACATTTTTCCGTGCAACGCCAAAATTTAGTGCGTGCACCCTCACACTAACATTTTTCTGCATGGTGCCAAAATTTAGTGCATGCACCTACACACTAACATTTTTCCACGTGGCGCCAAAATTGAGTGCACACACCTGCACACTAACATTTTTCTGTGCGGTGCCAAAATTTAGTGCACGCACTGCACACCAACATTTTTCCGCACGGCGCCAATTTTTACATATCACAAGCTTTTTACTGCGCAACATGCCTTTTTGGTGTGCCCACCTATGCACATTCATTTTTATGCGCAACAATTCCTTGTGAATTCCACTGCAGAAATTGGGGCTTTTGCTTAACGTTTTCCCCAATTTACCATAGACATTCTGCAGCTATGCAATTCATTCAATTTCACCCCAATAACACCAGTTCAACCTTTGCAACAACAATTCGTTGTGGGTTGACATTTCTGGAATGAATTTACCCAAAATCAATTCACGAATTGAGAATTTTATTTACTAATTTCGCTCCATTTGTCATGGCTTCACTGTAACTTCAAATTTGACTAATTCCAGGTCTGAATTTGATAGAACATATATTAAATCAAGAATATCTCACCACATGGCTGAATTTCTCAAATTTCCCATGAATTTAACAACAGAAATCGGGGCTTTTTCCTGATTCCGCACCATTGTTGTTACTTTCTACCATGGATGCTCTGCAACTCAAAATTTGGCCACTTCAAAATAAATCCTCTGTGAAATTTTGCTTCAACTCAACTTGTTCGGCCCATCCAGGCTCAGTGTTGAAAACTGAAGCTCTGATACCATATTGTAACGTCCCCGACCACCCAGGTCAGGCCACGATACACCAGAGAACACTTCCGTTCTCTCTGTGGAACATATTGTAACATACCCATAATCCAACTGAGCTATGCCACATAAATTTTTTGAACTGCATGCAATTAAAATATATACACACAGAACTCTTGCAGAACATTATATATAAAACGTAAATAAACAAATACATTTCGTAAATGCATGGATTCATACTGAAATAACAATAAACATATACATGCAACATATACAAGAAATACCCACAAATATAATGACAGTTATAACCACACATAAGATAAACTCACAAAAATAAACACGTAAATAATAATGCAACATGTAAATTTATCACACAATTGACACTTATCTTAGTAATAATATCACCAATTGCGTGCAGACCTTCCACGAACCTCCCAGCCTTAGACCACACTTCTCATCACTCTCGGTAGTGAGTCACCCCCAAGCTAGGACTAAACTCAACCCGGGTAAAGGTATTCCTAACCAGAATAATGGTTCATATACAGTAGGAAAGACTCCGTCACGGATGCCAACTCAAATAACAACCTACATTCCCTCATTCCCCACATGCCTACCCCACCCCAGGAAGTGTTTCCTTTCTTTTCTCAATAGTCCTTTGACTGCCCCACTTCCTTTCCAGGATTCAACAACAAGCTGGACAGGAAGGCTTAGAGCACTGTAGTTGCAGTTCAACACCTTCAAGAAATCAATTCCCAGCAATTCTCTCACCCAGAGGGAAATGGATCACGGGCCTGACAAACTGCCTCTTCAATATCACTTAGGCTTGAAAACCTACCTCTTCAATCTCACTCGGTCCTGACAACCTGCTTCTTCAGTCCAACTCCCAAGATGACCAACTACACAAACAGGTATGTCTATGGACACAGGTTCAGGTATAGTCATGAAGGTACGAAGGATAACTCAATGAATGTGTGAATGATGATGTAGTGCTTGACTGGGTGACTGAATGATGGAAGGAATGAATGAGAAAATGAACTGAGGCCCAACAATATGTATGCGTGTCCCCAACTTGACACTTGTCATGTTGGAAGCTACTTTGACCCACTTGTCCCCATCTTTATAACTTAGGATAAAATAATTATCCATACTTTATACTTTAAGAAATATTAATATAATATTCCTTTTTGGCTTAATCTCCCTAGCTTATCCCCTTTTCCTTAACTTTTAGCTCCCACCCTTTCCCTAACTAGTGGAGTTTAGTCCCCCATACTCTTTTATCATGGTCGGTCTACACGCAACGATGTATTTTATATTAATGATGAGACATATACAAAAATATTCGCACTAGCCTTTAACATCTAGGCTCTCTGGCCTAATTCAAAAAATAATCATTCCAGCTTATAATAACTGGCTCACAGCCTATAAAACACATCATATACACAAAGGCTCCCTAGCCTCAAAATTGCACGCGGTATCCTGGAATATGCACACTTCATCATTTTACTGCACAGTATATGCGTGCATTATGCCATGAGAGGTGCATACAAAAATGATATCCAACAAATCACCAACTTAAGTACATTTTCATTAACATTTACAATTGGGTTCGACCGAGGGATATTACATCATCAATTTTCCTTATTGGTTTCTATTCAGAGGGTCTTTTTCGTGTACCGCTTGCATCCGACACACACAAAAGACACACAGGGTCATTGGTTCATGAACATGTTATTTGTCTGATTTCCTCCAAATCATCGAGCTCCTACTTTGTACCTCGTACTGAATGATGAGAGATGCCTTAATGCTCTCCTTTCAGCGAGTCTCCTTCCATCAACTTCAACCCATCTATTCTGGAAATGAGACGTAGAGTCTTATGATTACCTAGAGGCTTAGAGTCATTAGTGGTAGGTTCTCCCACCATCAATAGTTAGGAATAGATCAATGTCCCATGATCGATGGATTATTCAAGTGTTCAAACCCAACACCTTTATTCACACTTGTAAGAATGTACTCAATGCCTTGATACCTACTTTCATTATTGGTAGGTTGTCTCGCGTTTGTTAACGATATACCTTAATGACTAGTAATCAAACAAAGTCTCATTGTGTTCGACCTCAACTCCTTTATTCATACGATGTAGACTTGAACCTTTGGCTGATTGTGTAGAAGACTTGAAGACATCAGTTCATAGTCACAACTTTCCTGAGCTATTGCTATCTTTCATTGGACCAGTACCTATATGACTTCAGTGACCATGGGAGATTAGATCGTACTCCATTGTATACAAACATATTTAGATTGATTTTTAGACTAGTTTTATTCGGCCTTGTTCGCGACTATGACACCCTTTGGCATGTAGCCACCTTTTTATTTCCTACTCATGGCCATGAACATCTGTTTGGTATATTTTTACATGGATTTGCAATGTAATTCAAATTGGCATCCATGTGTGCAAAGTCAGTACAGATTGTAAATGAGAAACTGGTTCTTCTAGCTGGGTCTCCATTACTCCACTTCTGGGTATTATAATTTATTTTGGCCATTGCATGTACTCCTATGAACTAAAACATTAGGGGGCATCTGTTATAGCAATATTTTCCTCACCCTATGCAAATTTTCTCAGAAGGCATTTTTCCATTTCCCTATAAAGACTTGAAGTCCCTTTTTACAAATCCCAGAGCTAAAAGAAATATTTTTCCACGTATACGGACCCTAACAACTATACAACATGCGTATACATAGGTTACACCACTACAACCCACATACATTGGGTTTTGTGCCCAAAATTAAAAAAATGGTGTCGGGTTTCCATGTCACGTCACAGGATCCATGATCCTTGACCTTCCATATACTAGAAATGTTCTGAATTGGCCCTTCAGTTCCACTTGAAGGATATAAATGGGCCATATCTGAGCTATGGAAAAGAGGAGAATAATTCAACTTTGAGAGAAAATTTACTCTGAAGAAATTATCACTTCATATTGAGTCTGCAATCCTTTGTCCTTTTAAGTCTGAACACATTGTTCAACCCCCAATCTCTTCCCTACTTGATTGAGAACCTCATTGTATCTCTTATATGAGCTTGCCTTTGGTGGAGGATTGAAGTAGTGGAGGCCTAGATGGAAGGGACTTAGTTTCTTGGTTCCGAACCATGCCGACACAAAAGTTTTTAATTCATTCATTTCTATTGATTACATTTTAATAGAAATACTCTTTTCTTGTCCAATTAATGTCTTGCAAATATTTGAATTGTTATTCCATGGGAATATTTTTTATGAATATTGATGGATTATGCTATTGAATGTGCTAAATTTATAAATTATCACCATATGCTTGCATTTCTTGGTTTTTAAGGACAAGTTGCAGGTGTATTGCTTTGAGTCAAGTGCTCAATGGTGGACTTCATCGAATGTCTGGATGAGGTAGGATCTATATCTTGGCTTGTTAGAATATTTGCTTATATAGAATATCTAAGATTAGAGTTGGTTTTTGTAGTCATTTCCATCTGTTTTGGTTTACCTCTAGCCATGGACAAAGTTTCCTCTTAACAATTTGTTCACAACAACATAAATATTTGGTCTAGTGTTGACCAAATACATCAAGGACCCTACCAACTACCTATGTATCTTGGGATCCACCAACTCTGAATATGAAGTGTCAATCTTCTTCATACTGGTAATCATAGGTGTAGCCATCGATTTACAGTCCTCCATCCTGAATCTCCTCAAGATCTCTACTGCAAACTTCCCTTATCTAAGGAAGATCTCTCTTCGATACTTGCCATACCTATAACCCAAAGAAATAATGCATCAAGACAATGTCCTTCATATCGAAATCACTAGACAAATCTACTTTGCACCCTGCAATAAGCACCTCTGCACTTGTGAGAAATAAATCATCAACATATAGAACCAAGATGAGAGTATCCTCTCCAACAAGTATGAAGCACAAGTTAGGATTCACCTCACTCTTGGTAAATCCCATACTCTGCAAGTATCCATCGATCCTGGAGTACCATGCCCTGGGTGCTTGTTTGAGTCTGTACAAGGCTTTCTTAAGCCTACACACATGGGAATCCCTCCCATGTACCTCAAATCCCTAAGGTTACTCTATATATACTTCCTCCTCAATGATCTCATTGAGGAATGGTGTTTTCACATCCATGTGATGTATCCTCCACTTCATAACTGAAGCAATATAAATAACATATCAAATAGAAGCATACTTGGAGACTGGAGCAAATGTCTCCTCGTAGTCCACTCCCTCTTTTTGGGAGAAACCTCTTTCCACAAACCTCTCCTTGAACTTCTCTATTCTACCATCTGCAACATGCTTGATCTTGTAGAGCCACTTGGAACTCACAATTGACTTCCCCTTCGATCTCGACAATATATCCCAAACATTATTTCTTATAATAGAGGTGTACACCTCTACCATGGCATCCCACCATACTTGTTGATAGGATTCTTCCTCAAAAATGGAATGCTCAACATCAATGATGCCACTCATAAGTGTCATATAGTTTGAAAAATTGTTCAGAGGCTTGCGCTCTTTGACCACTCTCCTAGGAGCCTCACCAACATCACTCAATGTTTGTACTAGCCACCTGGGTCTCCTAATAGGGCTGGAAGGGGCTAACTCATCCTCTTCACCTGAAGTCTAAACTGCTGGTTGTTTCTCATCCTTCGGAGCCCACTTCTCCTTATCCTTTGTCACTGCTAATGACTTCTGAGTACTCCTAGATAACAAGTTCTCTTATAACTTCACATATCTACTCACAATTTTATTCCTCTATGTTGGAATGAAAATACTATAATCCTTTGAGGTCTCGTTGTACCCCACAAATATACCCTTCTGTCCTAAAGGATCCAGCTTCATCCTCTTCTCCACTGACACATGAATGTAAACTAGACAACCAAATATCATCAAATGTCCTATATTTGGATTCACCCCTGAGAATGCCTCCTCCAAAGTATTTTCCCCCAATATCCAGTGAGGACTCCTGTTCTACACACACATCATCGTATTACATGACTCTACCCACAAAAAAATGGAAAACTCGTGATCATGTATCGTAGACTTGGCATAACCGATGATGGATTGATTCATTCTCTCTGCAACCCCATTCTACTAAAATTTGTATGAGACTCTCATATCCCACTTTATCCATTCCTACTTGCATAAATCCTTGAAGTCATTGGAGGTGGGAGAATCCCAACACAAACTTGTGATAGAAATTCGCAAGGCATAAGAAGCTTCAAAGCTTAGTGAGTGTGGTCGAGGCTGGCCAGTCACGAATGATATGGATCTTGGCTGGATCGACATGCAACCCATTCTCATCAACAATGTAGCCTAGGAATTGGAGCCTGTTCATGCCGAAGGAGCATTTTTCCAAATTTTCAAATAGCTTTTGTTTCCGCAGACTATGCAGAACCTATTGAATGTGATGCAAGTGTTCTGCCAAATTCTTGTTGAAGATGAGGATGTCATCCAAATACACCACCAAAAAATAATTGGTTAAAGGCCACAAGATATCATCCATCATCCTCATGAAAGTTTATGGAGCATTTGTCAAGACAAAGGGCATGACCAACCATTAAAAAATACCTTCTTTGGACTTGAAGGTAGTCTTCCATACATCGGTCTGCTCTATTGGGACTTGGTGGTAGCCACAATTTAGATCAATATTAATAAAGTATTTGGCCCCCTTGAGCTAGTCAAGGAGATCATCAATTTGGGGAATTAGGTATCGGTTCTTGACTGTGATTTTATTTAGGGCACGGTAATCAATGCAGAGTCACCAAAACCCATATTTCTTCTACACAAGCATGATTGGAATTCCACAAGGTGGTGAGATTGGGTGGATGTGCCCCTTTTCGAGTAGTTCTTGGATCTGGCACTTGATTTCCTCATTTTATGACAAAGAGTGATGATAGACTAGCCCATTAGGTAGCAGTGCAATGGGGGTCGTATCGATTGAGTGATTGACCTAAAAGTGTAGATGTACCCAGTCAGTGAGGAGAAGATGTCTATGCATTCTTCCATGACCTTATCCACTTGCTTCTACTATGTGGAGAGACCTTTCATGGAGGCCATGGATGTGGCTGCAACCTTTCACTTGCTTTGAGTGTGAATCATGAATAATACGAACTTCTCGGTTTGAGAGATGACATTCTTGCACTACTTGGAAGAGATAAAGGAAATGGTGCTAGATGGGACTACCTCTAGTATCCTGTATAATTTATTATCCAAAGTAATAATAATAGTACGAGCCTAGACTCATCTATAGAATGACGTTTAAATAAATAAGGTTTTCCCAAAAGAACATCAAAAACTTCAAGGGGGGCGACATCACACAATACCTCATCTTTGAAGGGCTTGATGTCATAGGCCAGGAGACACTGTTGGTTGACATGGAGATCCATCCCTTAGTGGAGCCATGCAATGGTGTATGGTTGTGGGTGTGGTGATTTTGATAGAGAAAACCGCTTGATGACCTATGCTAAGATGAGGTTCTCCTGGCTACTACTATCAACGATGATGTGTAGCGGAGTACCCTTCACCCACATCTATGAATGAAAGAGGCACTCACCTTTCTCTGGTTCATCTAGTTCATCAGGATGGACCTTGGTGGTGGTAGCAATGGTGGTATTATGTTCTACATCAACGATTCATCCCCTTTTCTGGTTCTGAATCGAATTCGAATTCTGCATCTAATTCAAATGATTTCTCCTCAACCACCAATGACTACATTGAGCGGCATTCATCGATGTTATGTCAGGGGCTCTTATGGAACTCCCACCACTTCTGAGTGTCTTTCTTTGTCTTCTCATTGTCCTTATTTGTTTATTGTTTGGACTGGTTGTCCTACAGCTATCCATCCTTTCTCTTCCCTTTTTTCTACAGGTTGGGGCCACCTTTTCCCTGCTTCCACTATGAGGGGTTTGTAGACCCAAACTATCGCATCTTTTGTTTGAGCTTATGCTCGATTTTGATAGCATATCGATAGGCTGCGCCCAAGGATGAAATATCTTGAAACTCCATTTTTTTCTGGATGTATCTATGCATACCCCCATGGTACTTGAGCACCAGATGTCGCTTAGAGTCTCTGATACCCAAATTGGTGTGCAAGGTATGGAAGATATTTGTGAACTCTGGCACTTTTTGGTCCCTTTCTTACAGGAGTGTGGTCCATTTTGTATATAATTCATCATAAATTCTAATGGGGTAGTATTTTTCTTTAATAACATCCCTGAAAAAGGCATAGGTGGGTGCGACTGCAAACAATGGAGATTCCTTTATTTTATTTTTCTCACAGAAACTCTCCCACGAATATTTGACATGGGGGATGACCTTAAGGAGCACAAATCTAATCTTTTCTCTATCTAAAAAGTTTTGGACAGAAAAATACCCTTCTAACAAATTTAATCATTTGTCTACAACATCTGCATTTATCTCACCTTCAAATATAGGAATATCAAATTTTATTTGTACCTTGAATGGGTCGGTGCAGCTGCTCGAGGAAGATGCTTCACTTGTCAACAACTGTCGAAAGATTTGAACAAATCTATCCACCATCTCATTTCTCTGTCACTTGAGGGATTCCTCGAGTAATACTTTGAAAGGATCTCTTGTCCCATCATATTTATTTTCTCCCACCATGGAAGGTTTCTTGGGTGTGTGAGAGAAGTTTTCCTCAAGAGAAACAAGATTGATACCCAACTCTCTATACCCTAACCTTGTCGGGGAAATTCACTAAAAACAACAAGGAGAAGACTGCTTTGATACCACTAATCCAGATTTATGAATAGAATCCCAACATAAACCTGTGATAGAAATTCACAAGGCATACGAAGCTTCGAAGCTCAGTGAGTGTGGTCAGAGCTGACCAGAAACGTATGATCTGGATATTGGCTAGATCAACATGCACCCCATGTGCATCAACAATGTAACCTAGGTACTAGAACCTTTTCATGCCAAAGGAGCATTTTTCCAAATTTGCATATGGCTTGTGTTTCCGTAGAGTGTGCAGAACCTATTAAATGTGCTACAAGTGTTCCACCCAATTCTTGTTGATGATGAGGATGTCATCCAAATACACCACCATACAAGAATTGGTGAAAGGCCATAACATATCATCCATTATCCTCATTTTTCAAGACAAAGGGCATGAATAACCATTCAGAAATACATTCTTTGGACTTGAAGGAAGTCTTCCATACATAGGTCTACTCTATTGGAACCTGGTGGTAGCCGCAATTTAGATCAATATTACTAAAGTGTTTTCCCCCCTTGAGATGGTCAAGGAGATCATCAATTTGGGGAATCAGGTACTGGTTGCTGACTATGATTTTATTTAGGGCATGATAATCAATGCAAAGTTGCCAAGACCCATCTTTCTTCTACACAAGCATGATTTGGATTCCACAAGGTGGTGCGATTGGGTGGATGTGCCCCTTTTCAAGTAGTTCTTAGATCTGGAACTTGATTTCCTCATTTTATGATAGAGAGTGACAATAGACTATCCCATTAGGTAGTAGTGCACTAGGGGTCATATCGATTGAGTGATTGACTTGAAAGTGCAGAGGTACCCCAGTGGTTGAGGAGAGGATGCCTTTGTATTATTCGATGACCTTATCCACTTGCTTCTGCTATGTGGAGAGACCTGTCATGGAGGCCATGGATATGGATAAAACCCTCCACTCTCTTTGAGCATGAATCACGAAGAATACAAACTTCCTGGTTTGAGAGATGACCTTTTTGCATTGCTTGGAAGAGATCAAGGAATGGTGCTAGATGGGAATACCTCTAGTATCCTATATAATTTCATGTCCAAAGTAATAATAACACTATGAGGCCTAGACTCATATATAGCATGATGTTTAAATAAATAATTTTTTCCCAAAAGAACATAAAAAAATTCAAGGGGGGCGACATCACACAATACCTAATATTTGAAGGGCTTGATGTCATAGGCCAGACAACACTGTTGGATGACATGGAGATCCCTCCCTTAGCGGAGCCATCTGATGTTGTATGGTTGCAGGTGTGTTGATGTTGACAAAGCCAACCACTTGATAACCTCTATTGATATGAGGTTCTTCTGGATACCGCTATCAACGATGAAGTGCAATAGAGTACCCTTCACCCACATCTATGAATGAAATAGGTGCTCACCTTCCTATGGTTCATTAGGTTCATCGGGATAGACCGTTTTGGTGGTAGAAATGGTGGCACTATGCTCTGCATCAATGATTCATCCCCTTTACTATTTTTGAATCAAATTTGAATCCTGCATTTGATTTAAATTCTTTCACCTTAGCCACCAATGACTACTTTGAGCATCCTTCATCGATGTTATGTCAATGGATCCTATGGAACTCACACCACTTCTGAGTGTCTTTATTTGTCTTCTCATTGTCCTTGTTTGTTTGTTGTTTGGACTAGTTGTCCTAAAACTATCCATCCTTGCTTTGCCCTTTTTTCTGTGGGTTGGGGCCTCCTTTTCCCTGCTTCCATTGTGAGGGGTTTGCAGACCCAAAATGTCCCATATTTTGTTTGATCTTATGCTCAATTTTGATAGCATATTGATAGGTCGCGCCCAAGGACAAAATATACAGAAATTCCATTTTTTTCTAGATGTATCTATGCATACCCCCATGGTGCTTGAACACTACATGTCACTCAGAGTCTTTGATACCCAACTTGGTGTGCAAGGTATGGAAGATATTTGTGAACTCTTGCACTGTTTGGTCCCTTTACTGCAGGAGTGTGGTCCATTTTGTATATAAGTCATCATAACTTCCAACGGGGTAGTATTTTTCTTTAATAAAATCCATGAAAAAGGCCCAGGTGGGTGCAACCACAAACAATGGAGATTCCTCTATTTTCTTTTTCTCACAGAAAGTATCCCACCAATCTTTGACATGGGGGATGGCCTTAAGGAGCACAAATGTAATATTTTCTCTATCTGAAAAGTTGTGGACAGAAAAATACCCTTCTAGCAGATTTAACCATTTGTCTACAACATCTGCATTTACTCACCTTCAAATATAGGAATATAAAATTTGATTTGTACCATGAAGGGGTAGGTGGAGCTGCTCGAGGAAGATGCATCACTTGTCGACAACAGTCGAAGGATTTGAACAAAGTTATCCACCATCTTGTTTCTCTGTCTCTTGAGGGATTCCTCGAGTAAAAATTTGAAAGGATATCATGTCCCATCATATTTATTTTCTCCCACCATGGAAGGTTTCTTGGGTGTGCAAGAGAATTTGTCCTCAAGAGAAACAAGCTTGAGACCCAACTCTCTATACCCTGACCTCATCGGGGACATGCGCTAAAAATGACAAGGAGCAGACTGCTCTGATACCAATGATCCATATTTATGAGCAGAATGAAATGAAAACAAAGATATATAATATTAACATAGAGATACAGTGAATAATAACAGAGATATAGTAAAACTTGACTTCTATTAAATAAGAAATGTGTTGAAACTGTAAAATGCAGGCTAAAACAAGCTTGCTAGAATGGTGGCAAATTGTCTCTAAGAAGAGATGTGATGGCTACACTCATTCACAAGAATATGAGTACAATGAGGATCCAAAGTCCTTTTTACATCAAAAATGAATGCCAAAGCCCTAGAGATAAAAAAACTAACCCTAGGAGATGAAGCGCCAAAATTCATGTGGGCCCCGTTGGGGTAAGTTGGTACATCAACTTCCTGGGGTCGTAACTTTTGCATACAATCTTCGTTTTAGGCGCATGATATCCTGTTGGAAAGGTCTATCTGAGGAATATACATTATTCCATTACATTCTAACTTGGTGTAATGTGTGACTATGGCGGGCCCAAAAAAAATTGTTTAGGTCCTCAAAACGACCCCCAATGTTTAGGACCCGAAAAGCTACAAACAAATTGCCAAGATAAAAAATGTAACTACCAAGATGAAAGTTGTATGTGATCCATCTGGAAGAGGTGGGTGGCCATTGATATCCACCTAGATCACTTAGTAATACCATTTAATTTCATGTTAATGATCTCTGCATCCTTTGTTTTCTCCCGTATGGCTGCAAGTTGATCACACACCTGTGTGATCCTCAAGATATAGTTGGTAACATTATCTGATATAGACATCTGAACCGATCTGATTGTATTCCTTAATGTCATGTTCCTATTCATGTTCTTTCTTTGGAATAAACTTACCAAGGCATAAAACATATCTTTAGTCATCATGTTCTCGTTTAGGTGAGGAATTAGATGATCCTTCACCAACTCCAATAGGAACCTCTATGCTTTGATCTCCTTCTTCTTGTGAGCTTCCAAAGATACCAGATCAGTTGGTGGAGCAGATACTTGATCCATTAACTCCCAAATGTCATACTCCTTTAATGCCAAAGTAACTCTTTCTTTCCAAGATTGGAAGTTGGATTCTCCATCCAATTTGTCTTCAACTCTCAACGATGTTGCTGCCATCCCTAAGACCTGATGAAATGCCTTCGAAATAACCTGTTGTTGGTGTTATAGTAAGATTTTCCTCACCCTATGCAATCTTACACAGAGAGCCTTTTTCCATTTCCCTATGCTGAATTGAAGTCCCTTTCTTCAAATCCCAGAGATAAAAACATTATTTTTCTACATATACATGCCCTTCCTATATTACATCATGCGTATATGTAGGTTTCACCACTACATACCACGTACATTGGGAAATGTTCCCAAAATTAAAAAATAGTATTGGGTTTCCATGTCACGTCACAAGATCAATGATCCCTGGCCTTCCATATACTAGAAATGTTCTAACTCGACCATTTAGTTCCACTTGAAGGCTAAAAATGGCCCAAATCCGAGCTATGGAAAAGACGAGAAAGAATTCAACTCTGAGAGAAAAGTTACTCTGGAGAAATTAATCACTTCACATTGAGTCTGCATCCCTTTGTCCTTTAAGTCTGAACACATTGTTCAACCCTCAAGATCTTACCTTATTGATTGATAACTTCATTGTCTCTCTTATATGAGCTTGCCTTTGGTGGAGGATTGAAGTGGTGGAGGCCTAGCTAGAAGGAACTTAGTTTCTCGGTTCCAAACTGTGCCGACATGGAAGTTTGTAACTCATTCACTTCTGTTGATTATATCTTAATAGAAACACTCTTTTCTTGTGCAATTTATATCTCACAAATATTTGAATTTTTATTCCATGGGTGTATTTGTTATGAATGTTGATGGATTATTCTATCGAATGTGCTAACATTATATATTATCACGATATGATTTCGTTTCTTGGTTTTTGAGAACTAGTTGCAGGTATATTGCTTTGGGTCAAGTGCTCAATGGTGGACTTCATCGAACGTCTGGGCGAGGTAGACCTTTTATCTTGTCTTGCTAGCATATTTATTTATATAGAATACTTGAGATTAGATTTGATTTCTGCATTCATTTCTGTTTGTTGTGGTTTACCCCTAGCCATAGAGATATTTTCCTCATAACAAAATTGGCTACCATATTGGGGAAAATAATCTTCTTTTTTGGGGTTTGGAGTGTTTTTTTCCTTAGATTTCTCTTGTTCATATTGAGTTTCTTCTCGTATGATTGCTTGACATCCTCTATTCACTCTTAGTCTGAGTTTCTTAGCCTTCTCCTTAGCCTAGCTTTGTTTTGAAACATATACTTGGGTTTTTGCTTGACAATCACGTACATGCGTGTGTTGTACTTCTGCAAGTTACATACATATGCACTTTTCTCTTGAACAGTCACATACAACAACCTTTGTTTCTTGATTGCTGGGTTTGGTGGTTGCTAGGTAGGTTTTGATGATTTTTTAGTCTTCTTGGGTCTTTGTGGTGACTGTTAAGTTTCTGTGGAATGAAAAGAAACCTATCTTTGGTTGAATTTTTGGGCGGTGCCTTTCTCATCATCTTTTTCATTTTGATTGTCCTTGCACTTTGGGATGGGTATTTTTCTCCTTGATATCCTACTTGGGTTGTCTCTATCTATACATAGTAGAGTCTTTATATCAAGTTGTTGTTCAGTCCTTGCATTTTCATTCTCTTATATTTAAAATACAAAAATATTAGGCATTTTACATTGATTGGCATTTTTATCTCTTGATTCTTTGTCATTTATCCTAGTGCATGTAAATAAAGATTGCATTTTATTTAGAATTGTAGAATTGAATTGAAAATTGCATTTTTGAAAACCATATCATTTATTGGAAATTGAAGTTAGGACTTTACATTGTATTCATATACATTTATTTTATTTGCTGAGTCATAACATCACTAGTTTCATGACCACACCTTTTGAGTAAGCAAGGCCATTAAAATTAACGTTATGATTTAAAATTGATTAGTAATGATTTTATTTTCTAGGGTGCACAAACTAGCTTAAGATTTAGAGCCTTGGAATAGGATTTTTTGAGTAAATGTCTACAAGGCCATTAAATCAACATATGTGTCTAACTAAGGGAGTGGAGAAATCCATAGTATAAATGGTAATATCAGGAGGCTCTGCTTACACCATATTTAAGCACGAGGTTGCATGAGGTTGGTTGAAGGGATATCCCCATGATACCTTCTTAGCGTCAGATACATTTGTGAGGATCTATTCGTATATGGGGATCTTGCTAGTGCCCTTACCTCTTTGAGAGGTGGTTATTTAAAGGTTTCGAGCTTTTCTACCCTACCCATACAATGGACCTGACTTACGAATGTTTGCCTATGCATCGGTTATACCATGGTTTCTTAGTTTCTTGACTTAGGTACCACATAGGTTACTTGTAGGGTTTATTTTATAGGTAGCTTGGGTTAGATAAGGGTTGGACAACACATAACCTTTATGGAGGATTACCTCTACTAGGGGATTTGATTGACTAGTTGTTAATCCCATGACGACCCTTATAACTGATTATGTTTCCTCCAATCTTTAGCAGTGGAGTCTCAGGCCCCTTTAGGGCGAGGAATACCTACTTTAGAGAGGGAGGTCCCTTTCAGCCAATTTATCATGTTTGTGTGCATCTTGGTCATTTGATTATTTTCCGTGTGCTCTTTAATTATTAGTAGACCTTTGAGATTTTATACCGTAATTTGAGTTGTCATGGATAGTGGAGTTCCCATAGCTCCCTCCTTTACTGCTACCCCCCCCATGATGTTCACACATTTCATGGGGACGAATCCATACACTTTTCATAATGGTATGCAAAATTACAACACTCAATCCATGCCTTGGGTCTCTAATCATTTTCCTATTGATATGCCAAACATACCTTTACCTGTCCCATCCTCTCCCTAGCCCATTTATATGCATCCTAGTTTTGGATCCGGAGGCACCATGGCCCCACCGTCTACATCTTCATTTGATAGGAGTCATGTCCCTCAACCAACTTTCACTGTGGGAGGTTGGAATCTCCCCTCTTACAGATCCAATCCTAGCCATGTTTTTTCAGGAGACAATACTCAAATGGGTGGTTATTTTACTTATTACACTCCATCTGTGTATCCTTCATCCGCCATGCCAGTTCCTACAAAAACTTTTCCCATGGTAGGTCCACATATGTCCTTTGGTATTTCATACAGAGGGAACCTTTTTTATGGTACAGGGCACCCTCTTCAAGGGGCCCCTTCACATGGGGGAAACATATATCCTCACTTGAATAATCCTTATCATACTTTTGTCTCTTCGCAAACATCTGCTTCAGTGATAATTCCCGTACAAACCTCTATGGATCAATTAGGCAGAGGATACTATCTTTTCAAACATGTACATGGTGTAAACTAGGATCCTTCCTGGCCTGTAATGTCTCAAATCCAGTATTTCCTAGGATCTTGGTCTCAAATTCCACAACTCACCACTATCGCTAGTCCAATCACACTAGAGATCCATCACCAACCGCTGCTAGTCATGTTGGATATTGGTCAACAACTTCTGCAAGTCATGTTGAAGACCAACAACTAGCCGTTGCTATTCATGCTAGGGGCATCATTCTAGTCTCCATGAGTCATATTGACATCACATATCCAACCTATGTACATCATGTGGGAGATGAATCTCCAGCCTCTTCCAGTCACACTGAGAGCATGTCACCAACCATTGTAAATAACATTAGGGGAATTCATATGGTTGAGAATCCTAGACGTGTCAGATGTAAGCCCAAGTTCCTTTACAGAAATTCCGAAGGAGATCACCTCAATCATTTGTTTCCTGCTACTATCGAGATACTGGAAGCATGGTTCTCACCTTGGGTCCCTTTGGGTTATGAGGTGTCTATGGTTTCACCACACTCTGTTTCTCCTTTTATTGACATGGAAGTCATGTCGATGCAATCCTCGCTTGAACACATGGCCATTTTTTAGGGTGATGTGTCTCCTAACATTGTTCCCATGCATCCTATTCAACCAATGGTCGAAGAAGTGGTCATATTGGTGCAGCCTCCGGTCAATCCAACTCTTCTTTTGGAGGGTGATGCGTCCCCCAACCATGTAATTAAAATTTCTAGTACTGAACCTTCTGAGCAAAAGAGAGTTTAACTCTCCCCGAGCACTATCCCTCCAAGTCCTGAAGAGGTTCTCTTTGACTAGGATGGTATTGTGGGGTATCTAATGCCTCCTCCTATTCCTTTTCAAGTAAGAGACATTATTCGATATATCATGGAGAAGGTAACCTCCACTAGCACTTTATCCTCCTCGACTTAGAGAGCTTTGGGTTTTCCCAATATTGTGTCAGCTATTCGTAAGATGTTGACCTTTCATAGAAGTCCAACATGGGAGCCTTGGCCTCACCCATGACATGCCTCCTAGAAACCCCCCAATGAGTCTAATTTAAGCTCTTTTTCAGACTCGTCTAAAAAGAGAAAAGATTGTCGAGTGAATTTGTCTCTTTCACACTCGTTAATTGGATTTGAAAGATCATGAGTCTTAGTTAAGCTCTTTTTCGACTCATTTTCAAAGGGAAAAAAGATTGCCGAGTGAACTTGTTTCTTTCACACTCATAAATTGGATTTGAAAGGATGTCTATTTGGTACAAGTTTATCCATTTTTCAAACCAAGTAGACTAAGATTACAAAAAATGACATTTTTTGCCGTTAAGTTGTGATTGCATCTCATTCCCTTGCTTGCAGTATTGAGCCTATTGTCGGTTCTCGCTTTGTGTTATAAACCATTTGCCTCAGCAGTTTTTCATCCTCAAACCAAGAAAAGCCTTGTTTATATCCTTCACAACTTGACGTCCTATACCCAGGAGGGAACATTCCCCCGAGTGTCCATCTACCACATGCACCTCCTTGCATTGAGCATAGGTATGTTCCACTATTGGAACTAGTTTTGATTACTTGTGACACTCCTTCCCTCCTCTGTATGATAGCATTCATTTGACTATGAAAAAACAAAAAAAGACAGGCAGTAAGGGAGTATTATCTTATATTGGCAGTAGTTGTGTCTCCTTTGAACAAAGCACAAATTTTTTGAGTCCACCTGTCATCATAATTTTGTGTTTAGCATGACCTTAGGAAGATGAGCTCGTTACATAGAGTTTACTCCCTCGTCCGGTTACTCTTCCAGTACCTATGGAGAGTTTGATTGATGCCTCCTGCATCTCATCATTTCATCAGTGAGTCTTTGTTTCCAGAGTTTTCCACATGTCTCATGCTCTTGTTCAAAGGATGTCTATAAACCTATGTCGTCCATTCCTCAGAACTCTTGACTTTGCATGTCGACCATACCCTCAGTTTGTCTCAGAATCACATGAAGTTGTAGTCTTATTACGCACCCTGGTCCTACTTTCCTCATTGGTAGGTAACCTTAAACCCAACATTCGACATTTCATCATTAGTTGTTGAATGGATGATTTCCCTTATGTTCAATGAAAATACATCTATTCACACATTGGGATTCATGCAGTGTCTTGGATTCCATTGGCCTTATTGGTGGTTTCCTCACATTTGTCGACATTTTTCCTCATTGTATTATATTTAGAGGGTCTTTTTCATGTACTGCTTACACCTGGCACATGCAAAAGACGCACAAGGTCGTTGGTTCATGAACATGTTCTTCATACAATTTCCTCCAAATCATCAAGATCCTGCTTTGTACCCTGTGTTGAATGTTGAGAGATGACTTAATGCTCTCCTTTCAGCGGGTCTCCTTCCATAAAATTCAGTTCATCTATTCTGGAGATGAGACCTAGAGTCCAATGAGTACCTAGAGGCTTGCATTCATTAGTGGCAGGTTCTCTCACCATCAATAGTTGGGAATACATCAATGTATCTTGATCGATGGATCCTTCAAGTGTTCAAAATTGACTCCTTTATTCACACTTGTAAGAATGTACTCAGTGCCTTGATACCTACTTTCATCATCGGTAGGCTGTCTCTCCTTTGTTAACGATATATATCAATGACTGGTAATCAAACGAAGTCTCATTGTGTTCAAACTCAACTCCTTTATTCACATGATGTAGACTTTCACCTTTGGCAGATTGTGTAGAAGACTTGAAGACATCAATTTATAGTCGCAACTTTCCTGAGTTGTTGCTACCTTTTCATTGGACCCATACCTGTGTGACTTTAGTGATCATGGGAGATCATATTATACTCCATTGTATACAAATATCTTTAGATTGATTTTGATATTGGTTTTACTGGGCCTTGTTCGTGACTATGACAGCCTTTGGCATGTAACCACATTTTTATTTTCCTATTCATCGCCATGGATAGTTGTTTGGTATATTTTCACATGGATCTGTAGTGTAATTCAAATTCGAAGCCATGTATGCAAAGTCAGTACATATTGTAATGAGCAACTAGTTCTTCCAATAGGGTCCCCATTACTTCACTTCCGGATTTTATAATGTATTTTGGCCATCACAGATACTCCTCTTACCTCACACATTAGGTGTCATCTATTATAGCAAGATTTGCCTCAACCTATGCAATCTTGCACAGAGGGCCTTTTTACATTTCCCTATGTAGACTTGAAGTCCCTTTTTGCAAATCCCAGAGCTAAAAGCATTATTTTTCCACATATACGTGCCCTGCCTATATTACAACATGTGTATACGCAGGTTTCACCACCACAGCTTGCGTACATCGGTAAATGTGCTCAAAATTAAAAAATAGTGTCAGGTTTCCATGTCACGTCACGAGATCAATGATCCTTGGCCTTCCATATACTAGAAACATTCGGACTTGGTCCTTCAGTTCCACTTGAAGGATATAAATGGGCCAAATCCAAGCTATGGAAAAGAGGAGAAAGAATTCAACTTTGAGAGCAAAGTTACTCTAGAGAATTTATTCACTTCACATTGAGTATGCATCCCTTTTTCCTTTAAGTCTGAACACATTGTTCATCCCCCAAGCTCTTCCCTTATTGATAGAGAACTTCCTTGTCTCTCTTATATGATCTTGCCTTTGGTGGAGGATTGAAGTGGTGGAGGCCCAACTAGAAGGAACTTAGTTTCTTGGTTCCAAACCATGCCGACACAGAATATTTTAACTCATTCACTTCTTCTCATTATATCTTAATAGAAATACTCTTTTCTCATCCTCGCGAATATTTGAATTGTTATTCCATGGGAGTATTTGTTATGAATGTTTATGGATTATGCTATTGAATGTGGTAACACGATATATTATCACCATATGCTTTTGTTTCTTGGTTGTTGAGAACTAGTTGCAGGTATATTGTTTTGGGTCAAATGATCAATGGTGGACTTCATCGAACATTTGGGTGAGGTAGGCCTTTTATCTTGTCCTTCTAGCATATTTATTTATATAGCATACTTGAGATTAGAGTTGATTTCTGCAATCATTTCCATCTGTTGTCATTTACCCCTAGCCATAGAGAGATTTTCCTCGTAACAGTTGGAAAACTACCCTTATACTGATATGGCTTCCCTTCAAAGCATGTACTTTGATACCATGTTTAAATTCTTACTCCATCACCTAGGTACTTTTCTATCTAGTGATTTCCTTACTTCAATCAGATTAGCATATCACAAAACAATAATACACTATTAAAATATTCAACTCAATATCATGCAGCTGAAGCATAAAGTCGGAAACCAAATCAAGCACACATGAACACTAGTATTTTTGGGTAGATACCCTGGAGGAAGACACCGAAGGGGAAACCAATGGTGAGAATCATTTTATTATACTAAAATTAGGGCTCTTGTAATAGGGATTATGGCCCACTAAGAGAAATATAATTTCAGAATAACCTAGAAAGTTATGACCTATTATATGACCAGTTATGGCATGCTTTTTGAGGTATCCACGACTTGGCCTTCTGTGACCCACATATATCTGTGACTGTCTCCACTGTGACTCATGGATGTGTATGAAAATGTCTGTACAATCCAACACTTTCCTATGGCTTACTTCGACTAAAACCCACCTTCGTATGCCTTTGTTTTATCTTCTCCTTGACTTATATGATCTCTAGATGAATACCCTTCTTAACCTATACAATATCTTGAACCATTGTCCTTCGTGATCTAATACTTTGTGTGTTGACTATCTCAACACAAATCTTGTCATGTGTATTTCTACTTCACCCTAGCCTTGGTTTTATAATCGTGAGTTACAATCTATTTCTAATATCACTAGAGATTTAGATTTCATGTGAACACTGCATGCTAAGATTACCTATTAAGTAGTTTTAGTACTTTACTCAAATAACTAAATTAACTAATAACATAATTAATTAATAAAAGAAATTTACTTTAATAATTCCTTTAACAAAAGTAAATTCAAGAGTAGAAGGATTTGGATGATTTCCACACGTCTAGACTGCAAGATACCAGATATAATAAAAACGCAAAACAAAAATAAAATGCTAGAAATGGCAGAATAATAGTAACATAACCAGCATAATCTCCACAATAACACAGAAATAATATGAGAACAACAACTAAAATAGCACTTTGATTCAGAAAGAATTGTTCACAGGCCTCTTCGAGGGGGCAACCTCCAGTTGAGCAATGCTCTGTTACAATAATATCCAAGCTAGGGTTTTCATACCCTCAACCCTTATTTATACTAAATATGTCTATTAAGAGAATCATCTAGAGGAAGATCCTTCTAGAAGCGGAAGCTTCTATTAGGTATTCTTACATCCGCCTTATTCTATTCTATTGAAAGGCCTTATTAATATTGACCTTTATTACATCTGAATACATTGATCTACCTATGTGCAGGTTAGGACCTTAACATGTCCGCCCCCTTAAAAACAACCTTTCCCTCAAGGTTTGAGATGTGGAAACTGCTGCAGAATGGTAGCTGGTTCCCAAGTGGCATCTGTTGGAGTCATATCTTTCCACTGTACTAGCACTTCCTTGATGGTTCTCTGACACAGGCGATGCTCACGCTGGTCCAAAACTGCTTCTGGCTATAGCCAAATGGATCCTTCTTCAGCTAACTCTGGAAGGTTGGTTTGAATTTGGCACTATGTAAGGGCCATAAAATTTAGGCACTAGCTTCTAACAATGCTCATCCTTAATATAAGTTTGCTTATATGGTTGCAGTCTCAGAAACACCTGATCCCCTTCTACAAATTGACGTTCAGAGCGACCTTGATCTTCTTTCTTCTTCATTCAATTTTGTGCCATGACCAAGGTCTCTTTAAGGGTACGAAGGATATCCTCTTGGACTGTAAGTGCTTGGTCAACCACCTAGACCTTTGAGGTACCTAGTAAGTATGAGAAAATTGAAGGTGGCTTCTGTCCATATACCGCTTCAAAAGGAGTCATGCGAGTGGTTGTATGGTATGTAGTGTTGTACCACCATTTGGCTAGGGGTAACCATTGAGCCCACTGGTGTTGTTTTTCAGAGGCAAAGCACCTCAGATATGTTTCCAAACACTTGTTGACAACTTCCGTTTGACCATCCGTCTGGGGATGATAAGCTGAGATGAGATGCAATTGTGTGCCTTGTAGCTTAAATAGTTCTTGCCAAAAATTGCTTGTGAAAGTTGGGTCACAATCAGAAATAATAGAGTGTCTCATGCCATGAAGATTGAAGACCTGATCCATGAAAATTTGAGCCACCGTGGATGCAGTAAATGGGTGGTGAAGAGCACAAAAATGAGCATACTTGGAAAGGTGATCCACCACCACCATTCTGACTAATTTATTCCCCGATTTGGGTAAGCCTGTAATAAATTCCATAGAGATATCCTTCCAAATAGTAGGGGGAATCAAAAGAGGTTGGAGGGTTCTCGGAGATTTGACTATTTATCCCTTGTTGCATTGACATACCTCAAATTCAGCGACAAACTTACGAATTTCATGTTTCATACCATCCCAGAAAAAAGAACGTTTGACCCGATCATATGTTTTGGTGAACCCTGAGTGCCCCGCTGTGGGTGTAACATGAAGCTCAGAAAGTACCATGGATTTGAGCTTGGATTGTTTACTTAAATACAAGTAGCCTTTGTATCAAAGCTCGTCCTAGAGCTAGGAGTACCTTGGGGGAGCCAGAGCCTTGTTCTGCAATTGTTGGATCAGATGCGAACTTTTGGGATCTTGAAGCCATTCCTGGCGCACAGCTTGGAGCCAATCGGGTACAATGAAGGAAAGAGAAAAAAGGGATCCTTCATCTTCATATTTTTGGGACAATGCATCTGCCATGACATTGTCTTTGCCCTTCTTGTAGATGATCTCATAATCATATCCAAAGAGCTTAGTCACCCATTTTTGTTGCTCTTGGGAGGAAATGCATTGTTCTAGAAAGTACTTGAGGCTTTGATGGTCGGTCTTAATTTGGAAGCATTGACCCAAGAGATAAGGACGCCACAACTCAACAACATGCAGAATCACCAACATTTTCTTTTCATAAATGGGTTTGCCCAGATTCATTTCAGACAATTTCTTGCTGGTGAAGGCTTCACATTCCAACACAAAGGTCTTGGTGAAATTAGGAAGGGCCAGAACTAGAGTGGTGCACATGGTCGTCTTCAAGGTTTGAAAAGCTTGAGCAGCTGCTGGAGTCCAAGTGAAAGAGTTCTTTTTGAGGAGAGTCGTCAGAGGTGATGCAATATTTCCATAGTTCTTAACAAACTTGCGATAATACCCTGTTAGGCCCAAAAATCCATGCAAGATTTTGAGAGTCTTTGGGTGCAGCCAATCTTACATAGCTTCAATCTTTTTCGGGTCCACCCTGACGCTATCCTTTCCCACCAGATGACCCAAGTATTCTACTTCTAAGGCACCAAAAGCACATTTGGACTATTTCAAGAAAAGTTGGTGCTATGAGAGTAGTCGAAGAAATTGATCCACATGAGTAAGATGGTCTGTCCAAGTTTTGCTATAGATGAGGATATCATCAAAGAAAACTAAGACAAAATGATGGAGAAAAGGGTGGAAGACATGGTCGTGATGTAATTCCAAATTCACCACTTACCTCTCTGAATTTTTCCTTAAGTATATACTCAGCTCATGCAATCTCAGTTTTGAAACCGGGGCTTTGATACCAATCTGTAACATACCCAGCCTCCTAGTTGGGACCCGTTACCACATTGTAACATCTCCACTACTACAAACTCCTTAAATTCATCTCTAATACCAACCTATAATGTTCCCCGTTACCATCACTAACAAATTACCTGATACCACTTTGTAACATCCCCAACTTACTGTTGAGTGATGCCACCCCAAAAATCTAGTGTGTTTAATTCTACATTATAATGTTAATATGCAAAGAAACACGTGAGGTAATGTGCACGATCCCAAGATGGATCACACCACGCAAAATTTCCTCTTCAGACACCAGTTATAATAGTGGAATTAACACATAATACAAGTGCACGCATAATCATTCAGTGCACAAAAGTATTACTGCGCATGTAACCACTCCGAACACATGAATACTACTGCACATGCAACCATTCTTGTGCCACACACAGATTCAATTTTCTTTGTGTGTGTGGATTTTTCTTCCCCATGCACACAACGATTCCAATCTCTTGCACACACAGATTATTTCCCTGCATGCACAACAATTCTAGCCTTACCTTAAAAACTCATGACCATTATTACAAAGTTAAATAAAATAAATACTTAATAATTGTCATACTCTGCATGTGCGGCAATAATTATTGTATAAAACATCATGCTTACATGTACAAACAACATCATACATAATAACAACATTTAATTATTTGCAATGTCATAGAGGAAATAAACCCATATCAGACATAGATAATTAAGCACATAATAAATTATACAAGAACATAAAGGAAACTTATCATTTTGTAAAGAGTCACCAACTGTGAGTAGATCTTAGATGTTCATCCCAGCCATAGAATTTTTTTCTCATATACTTTCAACAACAGGTCACCCCGGAGCTGGGGATTAAACTCCACCTAGGAAAAAGGATTCCTAATTCTAGGATAAGGTATGATAATCAAAATAATTTCTCATTCCAAGGTGCTCAACTGCTACAACTATCCTACAGTTTCTCATTCCAAACATACCTATCCCACCCCAGGAAGTGTGCCCCTTCTCATCTCAACAATCCCTTGGCTGCCCAAATTCCTTTTTAGGGATATAACAACATGTCAAATAAGAAGTCTCAGAGCCTTGTAACTAATTCCTAGTGCACAAGGGAACAATTCCTAGAAAATTTCTCACCTCGAGAGAATGTACACGGGCCTGACAACCCACTTCTTCAACAAAAAATCTCTCACCTAGAGATAATTCTCACGGGCCTGAAAACCCTCCTCTTCCACAACAAGTCTCTCACTTGGAGAGAATGTTCAGGGTTCTAAAAACCTACCTCTTCAATAGAAAGACTCTAGTTACTATATGGAAAATCCTCTTTCCAAGATTTTCTCTGTAGATAAGGTAATGGTCACTCCATGTTCATATGGTCTGACCGACGAAGAAAAGTGAGTGATCTTCCCAAAATACACTAAGTTTTAGTCATATAATTCCATGGTCATAACTAGACACTTTTCACCTTCAGAATTAGATTTATCCACTTGGTGACTCTTTCCCATCCCTTGAGAACTCAGGATAAATAAATATCCATAAATTATACTTTTTAGAAATATTAATAAAATATTCCCTTGGACTTAATCCCCCATTTCCCCCTTTCGGTGGAGTTTATCCCCCCGTCTCTTTTCATTTGATTTCTCTGCACGCAATGATGTGATTTTATTAATAATTTGAGTGTGATTACTGTTATCACCCTATAAGTTATAGGATCAACTGGTGACTGGGATATTATCTATCTCTAGTGTTTTTTGTTGACAAATGATTTTTCATTTTGCAAATAATTTCAGAAAAAAAGAAAAAGAAAAGAAAAGAAAAAGAAAAAAAACAGAAAGGAAAGAAAAGAAAAAGAAAAGAAAGAGAAAAAGAGGGCATAAAAGAATTTCAATAAAAGCCCCATGCAATAGTAGTAACTTGTTCCATACCTTTCAAGCATGGCCAAGTTATTTTTAAATTGATGTTGATAGGGTAGTGAATGAGTTTGGCTAAATAGTTTAATCTTAGCCAAATTGTCTAGGTTAGATTAGTGAATAAATCTGGCTAGACTCTCTAATCTTAGTCAGATAGCCCCAGGGTAGAGTAATTTCTTAACCCAGCAGTCTAATCTGGGTTAACTGTCATAGGAAACTAGGTTAGAATATAGGTTAGTCGCAATGTTACTTCATTTCAATAAGAACCAGTTTGATGATTAATGTTGCACCATGATTTGGATACCTAAATGTTGTTCGACTAGCCCCTTGGTGGTGTAGTCATGAAAAGTCTGGAGAAAACCCATGAAAAATCATTTATCCAAAGTTTTCTAAGTGCATGTTTTGTCTGCACCCTCACTTATGCTTCGATCAGGTATCAATGGTCCAGATGATCGTGCCCAGATCTATGGTGGACAGATCATTCTGGACACCCCCGACNNNTACGACCCATGCACATTTGGACAGCTCAGGATCGAGCACGCAGATCTATGGTCAACATTGGATTCTGGAACCCCCCCATCCGTTCTGCCTTTAATGGAGGGGGGGGGTCCAGAATGAGTGATAAAAAGCGTGCAAAGGTCTACGGCTCAGAGGAAGGCGCGTAGATCAATGACCGAAGATGTATTTCAGACCCCCCTGACTGATATGCCTTTAACTGAGGGGGGGGCGTCTGGAATGGTATTTTTCCTTCGATGGGGCCTCTTTATACATGGAAATGATCTAATGGCCCTGAGTCCCATCATCTCCTGCTATCTGACAGACCTCCGTCACCTTTGGACATCACATTCCACCTTTCCTGAAATGGTCATGTCCCATAACTGTTGTCAGTCCTTCCCCCCCATCCGCTCATGGAAAGCCCCTTACTGTGACTTTTATCTCCAATCGATAGCTGCCATGTCACCCTCCATCTCACCCTCAAAATGATCTGTTGGCCATTTATTACTGGATAACATATCCATTATCTAGCTGCCCTGTCTCCCACGCCCTACCGACCCCCGTTTACTTAAAACTACCGTTATTCCCCTTACTTTTTCTATTCACCCATTACACCAGAGAAATCCACTACTTACTCCTCCGTTACAGTCCATTGCCCTCATCTACAGTCAGTCGCCCCCACTAACGTTGTGTTTTATTGTAGGTGTTGTTGCAGAAATGGCGCCAAAGTCCAAACAAGAAGAAGGAGAGGAGAATTTGTTTCTCCCGCCTCCTGTCGACCTGGACATGATCCCACTAGTCAACAAAGATCGATTAATCATGGATACAAAATGCGATTTTGATTTCTCAGACCTTCAGCCATGGCTCAGGGAATTTTTCCTGGACCAGAGTGATGAAATTGGACTCTGGGAGTCCAATTTACCCCTCTACCTCTTCCCTTAGATCCAACATTTTCCCGAGTTCGCTCTCAAGTGTCAATCCCACTATATTTCCAAACAAAAAGCCGTCATCTCCTCATCTGGAGAGATCCTGTTCCTCATCACGCCCGAATCCATAGACCATATGATGCAAATTTCTAGAGCCGACTCTGCATCTCCCTTCAACCTGGAAATTATTACATAATTATACCAGAAAATGACCTTCCCCCAAAGAGCTCAAATTTTCAAGCTTTTCCTTCCCTCATCCACTCAATTTCCCTCCACAAATCCTCCTTATCCGTCTTCCATATTCTCGAATAAAGTAAACTAGGTCATCTCATCCCTTTGTGCTTTGTTAGGATACTATTCTGATCAATGGGTAGATGAACCCATTCTAGGTTTTCTATCCATCTTCTCTACTGATGAAAAGCCCACCACCCAGTTCGACTTCAGCACATTCTTGGCAGACAATATTCATGAACAGTTCATGAATTTCGACACGGAAGGCATGTTTAGATATTCATCGATACTAGCATACTTGTTCGTCTTCTT
Source organism: Picea engelmannii (assembly GCA_009831015.1). Classification (NCBI taxonomy): domain Eukaryota; kingdom Viridiplantae; phylum Streptophyta; class Pinopsida; order Pinales; family Pinaceae; genus Picea; species Picea engelmannii. Next base: position 1,481,078 of record ML778140.1, on the reverse strand, counting down.
CCAGGGAGATAAATTTGGCTTTTCCATGCAGAAGATGGATGGAGATGGTAGACCTCAGGAAATCACAACATGGACCTCCTTGCTCAAGCACAACTCCACTGATTTCAATTTCAAAGAGTTCATCAACCAATTCTACCACCCTATGGTAAGTATGCTAGGTGGCAGGCCTGAGCCTCAGATAAACGATGAAGTTCGGAGGATCCTGCATCTCTTGGATAACACAAAGACCGGGGATTGGTAGCTGTATCAATATTACACCGAGATCAGAGTATACGGGTGCGAGTTGGCACCGTATAGGCTGCCTAAGTATCTTCCTATCAGAATTTTTGTGTTGGAATATATAAGGGAGATTACAAACTCCGATGATATCCATTTTGTGTCGCTGAAGAAAAAGCAGTAGCTTAGAATCAAGGGGCAGATTAGCTCTTTCATTTGCAACAATCTTGGTGCTGGGGAAGAAGTAGACAGGATGCTAAGGGAAATGAAGTTCTCCATAAGCTTCCCATGGCATTATGATCCATGTCGGATCATCTTAGAGATGAGGATGAAGAACAAGAACATCCCATATGTTCATGAAGCTAGGCCTGAAGTGGAAAAATTTGCAAATCAGACAGTGTGGGAGCCTAACACATTGGTCAAAGTAGAACAACAGGATCCCCCAACCACTGTGTCACAAACGACAATGCCACAGGTCCCAAAAGAGAAAAGGCTGAGGCAAGATTTATCTTTGCCTGTCACTGAGGTATCTTCCGAGGCATTCCAGCTGCATACCAAGAGGCCTAAGACTGTTGCAGTTCCTGGCCCGACTGGGGAAAAAGAAGCCTCGTTTACCACAGTGGCCAAAGTTGGTATTCCACCCTTAGGTTCAAGCCTCCATAAGGTCATCACCCCAACATTGCCGAAGAAATACATAGAATCCCCATTGAACACTCAACCAGGCAAGGTAGGGCCCAAGTTGAGCATTTTTGAAAAATATGAGCTGATCAATTAAAGGAACCAAACCCTGACCAGCAGTACTTGCACCCAGTTCTGGAAGCAGACGTCGATTGCGCAACATAGGTTGTTGTTGGAATTCGACACCGAGAAGGGTAGAATGCATATGGAATTCCTCCAGGCACAGGTACCATACCCCAAGGTGATCACTGACTATAAAAGGGCCACCTTCGAATTCCAAGCGAAGGACGTGCAGCCGACCGATCAGATGGATCTGCACAAGCAGACAGGGGAAATGGTTTTCTATACATTGGTGCATGCTTCCACTTTTGCATCCAAATTGCAAGTGTCACTGAACAATGTTCAAACACAACTCAAGCTGGAGAAGATTTTTTCCTTTGCAGAGGACAATAGGATCAAGACTTTGGAGGAGTTGGTCCTCAAGATCGGTTATGATCCTTCAAATGTGAAAGAAGCTGAGGAAATGATCAAGAAGAAGAATGCTGACATAGCCTCCTTGAGGAAACAACTGAAGCTCCTGCCCACAGAGGATTCATAGGCGAAGGAGATAGCAGAGAAAGAAGGAGAGAAATATGAGATGCTCAAGTTGCTCATGGAGCAGAATGCACAACTTAAAGAAATGGAAGCTGAGATGGAGAAGCTATTGAAAGAGAAAGAGCAACTGAAGCCAATGGAAGTCATTCCATTGAGTGCTATTCCAATTTCATTAGTGAGCATAACATTAGTGACAGAAGTCCCATCCGCGACTCCATTGACATCCTAGGAGAAGACAACCAACCTGGCTAAGTCCATGGAAAAGATGAACCTGCAGGAAACAGAGATCAGTAGGCTAAAAAAGGAGATTGAGAGCCTCCAGGAACTCAAAACTTCCTTCTAGACTAGCCTTTCCAAGGAAAAGCAGGTGATAGAGCAGCTCAAGCAGGAGCTACAGCAGCTTCGGAAGAAAACAGTGGCAGGAAAGACTTTGGCTAAGGTTAAAGAAAATGTATGGACAGATATCACTAAGTCCATGAATGAGATATGGCCCATGATCCAAATCATGTTTGAGTAGAATGAATTGGTCCAGAGAAGCAAACAGGCCATCGATAAGATCAGATCAGAATTGGGGGAGATGCCAGCATAGGCAAACGAAATCATCAAGTTCCTAAATTCTAAGACCAGGGAAGAGATGGAAGAGCTTAAAATTGAAGACAAAATAGAGACCATCCTTGAGGTTAAAAGGGTTTTGACGAAGAGAGGATTAATGCTTAAGCTAGAAGAAAAGGTTCAGGCCATGGACCTAGGGGTACAAAGATTCTTCAGTAAGACAGAGGCTCTATAGAAGAAAGGTCTACCTGGTCTAATGGTAATCAATGATAAATTGATGACACTCCCAGACTACAAGAAGAGATTGGCCGATGTGGCTAAGGACAGTTCAAAGTTTGCAGAAATTGAAGGGAGCATCACTGGCAAGGTGTTTCTAGATGCTCTTCAGTGGGACATCAGTATCCAACATGAGATTTGATACATCTTCCTCACCAAGCCTACCTTCACCAAATACACAGAAATGGACGAAGTGTATCGAAGGCTACTCAAAGTCAACGTGCCCAGTCATCTCCAATGGGAGGAACTCTATGATCTGATCGAGTAGAAAATGAGTTGTCCCAGTCTAGTCATTTTTCCAGTCAAATGAGGTCATGTAGAGGCTTCATCAACGGCCCACCCAGAAATCAGCGTGCAGTTACACCACATCATCAAGCAGTTCCTAGATTTAGGAAATTTGTTAAGTTAGTTAGGCTAAAAATAGATTTAGCACGTCCTGGTCATTAATGAAAGGAACGTTTGTAATTTGAGTTATAAATACTTCACCTTTTGAAGTATTGAGGGTTGTTGATCTTCACACCCTGACGCTATCAGACTGTAATACTTTTGAAGAGATCTTCCATTAATAAAAAGGAGGCACTTTTACAGGATTCTTGCATGTATTCACTGGGGATGTTTTTCTCTCCAAGTTTAATGTATTCTCGCTTTTTTATCATACTGTTTTCTAAATCTAATCTTTAAGAGTAACGAATGTTGCAGGATTTATCTCGTATACCCTGTTTCTAACTCAAAAGATTTTTAGTGTTTTATCTTCTGGTGTTTTCAATAAAGAAATTCTTAACTGCTTCTTTGTTGAAATTATCTTTCTCATCTTTTCTGCTATCCCTCATTTATGCTATTAAGGAATCCAGTGCTTATATTATCTCGCCCTGTGAAAGTCTTTCCTTTGCGTTTCTGGTTCATATTTCATATTTTATTAAAATACAGACCCCATAGCCCAATGGATGCGTAGGCTGTCTCAACCAATTCGAAAAACGCTTTGACAAAAAACCCGACCTATTTCTTTACCTAGCCTAATATTTAAAATTGGAAACACAGCTAAATCATATAGAGAGATCCCTCTCTGAAGTTGGAAGGGCTAGATCCCAGCTTCAAAAGTGGTTGGATAAAGTTGCATTTTGTGGATTTCTTCCACTGTCAACCTCTAAGAAATTTACCAAGAGCTAACATGGTGGCAACTCCACTGGGGAAGAACATAAAAATTTATAATTTCACGTTTTCTTTTCCCTAAAAAGAAAGTCTATTCCTGAAAGATTGCAAAGTTGAGAAGAAAGTAATGTTTAGAGGTTGATTAAAATTTGTACATATTATTTTCCGACTCATAAAACTAATATATATATATATATATATATATATATATATATATATAAATCAAAAAGAAATCTGGCTCCTAAGCAAGTCTATACTCAATCTCATCCAGACCCAGAACCTGCGATAGCGATAGATAAACCGGAAGAGTTTCTTAGAAAAAAGACCATAGATGAAGGCTCAGTCGGTCATATTCCTTTGCGTAAGTCCCTTTCCTTTTCAGGGGAACCCGTTACCTTTCAAAACCCTGACCTTGATACCTTTTCCCAACAAAGATTGGTTAGATCACGGTCCGACAATTTTGTCACTGGAATCATTCTTGACCCAACCTTGTTGCAACCTCGAACCCCTAAAGTTATGTCTCCCACCGCTAAACCGCAAACCATTCATCCGGTGCTATCCATTCCCTCCTCATCCTCGTCCTCAGCCGCAACCTCGCTGATCATCCAGTTTGTTATCCCACCTCCTCCACCCATCATGGCCGCTAGATATGCTCCCTTGGTGTTGGCTGTGCCTCTTCTTGCCATGCCACAAGACTATCAAACGAGACTTCCACAGTTCGATGCAACAACACCTTTAAACGCCCAACAACACGTTGATGAAATGCATGATTATTATGATCTACATGAAGTAGATGAGGTTGACGTTCAAATGAGATTGTTTTCCCAAAGTTTGACAGGTGACGTTAAAAAATGGTACAAAGGGTTGCGTGCCGCCTCAGTCCTTGACCTTACCACATTCCAAAGGAGTTTTCTAGACAGATGGGAGGTAAATAAAAACCCTCTGTATATTTTGTCAGAATACAAAAACATCAGAAGAAATCAAGGTGAGACAGTGCAAGATTACTGCACTCGTTTCAATAACCTATACAATGCAATCCCAGCTGAAATCAAACCTCCACAGGGTTTGGCCTTGATAAAATTCCCTTATGGCTTTGATGCTGACATGTCATACCAACTAAGGGAAATAAATTCTACCACCCTAGAAGACATGCAAAAAAGTGCAATAAGTGTGGAGGCCAATTTGTTGGAAAAAAGGGCACGTCAGAGGTCAGAGAGGAGAGTCACAATTAAAGAAGAACCTTCCACGTCAACCTCAGATTCCAAATTGGATTCTTTGGCTAGAGCAATGGAAATAATGATGGAAAGAATTACTGTGTCAGATAGAAATCCTCCAAGAGAAAACCCACCGGCTCCTCAGGTTCAGAATCCTAACTTCAGGAGAAACCCTCCTCAAGTCAGATAGAGAGATCCTAGGGATCAAAGAGAGTAGAGAGGTCCAGATCAGCAGATCATACCTCCCTTAAGAGAAAATTATGCCAATGAAGGGGATGAAGTGATCGAGGATTTGGAGGATACTCACATAAATCTCATGGGAATTCACGATAACGAAGTTATTTTCCTTACCCAAGAAGAGCAAGAACTTTTTCTTCTCAATCAAACAAAGGTAAGTGAAGAAGCCAAAGATGCAGAACAACAGGCATTCGAAAATGCCATTTTGGAGGTACACCGGAAGTATAATCTGTTGAGTAAAAAGACAGAAGGGAGTTCCCCAAAAAAGACGATTGAAACGAAGAAGGTGTTGGTAGCCAATTCAATTTTTTCAATTGCCCTAAAATCTGCCTACACCTATGTCTCTTGAACTTCAAATTTCTGTCGCATTTTGCAAAATAGACGATATTTTCATTTCATGCGACATTTGCAAATTGGTTTCAATTCAGTTTTCACCACTGAAAGCGTGAAAACTCCTCCATTGTTATTTGGACTTTCATGATCTTCTCATTGATATTCTGAAAGGAACTTACCTTTGGTTTGCTATTAAGTGGCTAGAATGATTTTCGAACTATGTCCATTTGCCTACTCTTACTCGGATTGCACAACTTGATTTTTATTTAATTGATAAGTCATGCAGCATGTTAATTTATGGGTTCGTTTTCTTGTACCACCTTCATCTACTGATGGTATTCATGAGCTATGAGCTTAATATGCCTTACTACTTGCATAGGAGTTTGTTTAAAATGTCTAAAAGGTACAAATGAAACCAGGCCGACAGTAGCCTGTTTCACTTTGGGTTGATTAAAATGATTGTTGTATGTCATTTAGGGTTGCACCGAGACTGTTGGAATGATTTTATTATTTGCAATAATTTTGAGGACTCAAGCCCACCACAGGTTGACAAGCCTGTGGTGAGCAAGAGAAAGTCGGTATCACCTGTGCCTTACAGTGCTTTGTTACCTAGACCCCTACCCGACTCACCTGTTGACCCACCCAATTCTGTGACCCAACGTGTGGAAACTGCTAAACCCGTGGCTAAAAGGCCTAAAGCCAAACCTACTGCTAATTCTAAAGGTAAGAAGAACGCCCGATTAATCTCTCGCATGGCAAGAAACAAATCGAAAACTTCTGTCAACCCTGACCCTATTGTAGTGAGCGAAGATTCTGACTCAGAGATTGAACGTTACCTGGAAAGTGAGTATCCCTATTCTGAAGGTCTATGTGACAAACCCTCATACGACTTTGTCAAAAACCTACCACCTTGATTGCAAAATGATCCTAATTATCCAGGCATCAAAATGCCTTGTGAAACCCCTGGTGACTCATCGAAACCCCCTCCTGCTCTAGCCGAACCAGCTGCCCCACCATGTGATCAGTGTGGCTCATGGTTAGAAAGGTATTACCTCGATGTGCCAATGCTGCAGTCCAGAATTCATGCTCTGGATGATCAAGTTGCAAAACTCACCAGTCAAAAGGCAAAGATGCCATCCACTGATAAGAAACAACGAACAACTGGTTAGATTTTGTTTAAAAACATGGAGTCGGCTACAATGGTCATCAATTCAAAATTGGCATAGCTCCAACAGCCTCACTGGTATGATTATCACCTGTTTATATGACAAAATCAAAGCTCTGTCACAGCGTGGATTTACCTTGACACATAAGCATGCATTATTGTATATAATGTTGGTTTTGATAAATCAAATTTCGTTATCGTTTAAGTTTTGTTTGGATTTAGTTTTGATTCGATTGATCGTGTTATGGATTTGATTGTTTTAATTTGGTTCGAATTGAATAATCTGTTGTTTATTGAAGTGGTTAACATATTTTCCAAACACAGGTTGTTTCTGGTATTCCAATTTTGAACACAGTCAATGGCTCGATTTGAATTGGTTATATTCTATGCGATATGGTTGGCAATTATGGTTAACTGTTGTGATTTTATATTCCATGTCTTTTGACCAATTCGAATACCATTCTATTAATGCATAACCAGATTGCAACTGTTTGATTCGCATTGTTTGTTTGACCATTTCGATTCATATATTGTTTAAATTTGATTTGGGAACGAAAGCGATTGTGCCCAGGATTATGATTTGTTTCTATTTTTGACTTAATCATGATTCGATTTGATGATTGCCCAGTTTATGATTATCACCTCTGTCGATTTGATGATGGTTGTGATTACTATTTTTGGTCATGTTTATTGGCTGAGTAACACTTACCGATTGAGGTCTATGGCAAAGTCTGGTGGATGCTGTTATGTATGTTTCATTTAGACTATAATCGTAACAGCCTTTGGTTAAAACAATACGAATCTTATGCACATTGTTACAGCTGTAACAAATCGATTTTGATTGTTTTTTATTATAATTGTATCGATTTCGATTATATCGTATCTTATACGATACGATTCATTTGTAATTTCATTTGGATATGAAATAGTGTGGTTATTATTTGACCCGATTTTATGGCAATTAAAAAACAGAGCATTCTTATCCTGTTTCGATTGCATCCCTTTCGATTTTGTTGAATTTCAATGATAAATTTGCTAGAACTGTTAGTAATTCGATTTTAATGATTATTAAAAGAAAATTAAAATTCGATTGTTTTAAAAAGATTTTGTTTGATTTCTATCTGGTCCTGTATGCTATTTTAGACTAGCTACAGAATCAGATGATTCTGTAGCTAAGTCTGTAGGATCAAATTTTTATTATTTTGTTACTGAAATATCTCTTTGATTTGATAATTGTGTTCTATTGTAGGTAAATTCGAAATTGCAGTTGAGTTTATGAGCAGTTAGGGGATATTTCAAAGATTTCACTTGTATTTTGATTTCCTAGTTTAGTTGATTTTGGGATTTTTCCCAGATTATGTAAACAATTTGATATTATCCACAGGGAGGTTTTACCCTGTGGAGAGACTTATATATACTTATGATTTTTGTAATAATGTTCATCCTCATTTGTGGGAGAACAAGGATACGGAGTTTTAATACAGACTGAAGTAGAATTTGGTGTTTTGTCACAGCTTTAGCTTCTCATTATATCAACATTTTGTTTCATGTTGTGTATATCAATTTGTATATGTTTAATTACTACTTTAGCTATCTTAATCATGTGCAAATGATATAATTTTAATTGTTGTAATCCATATCTGTTTTCTTCTAAGTGTATAAAAGATATAACAATTGTTTAATTTAGTTTGTGAATGACAGGTTTATCTTCTTCATGAAATGAATTGTTAAATATAAGTTTTTGCATAACAGGTTTCCCTTATTGCAAAGATTTATAATCATAAGATTGTTATGATCTTTTATGTCTTGTTTGTCCTGTAAACCACTCAAAGAGCAACACAGCTAGTCGTTTATGAGAAGCTTTTGGACTAACCGGTGCAAGTTTACTTCCTCCGACCAGCTTCAGAGTTATCAAACGCAAGACAAATTAGGAACGCTTCCAGGTTAGCTAGTCTTTTGTTTGCTATTTTCATTAAGTAGTTTAATTTAAATATGCATTTAATTAGATTTATATTAGATTGTTTAATTTCAGTAAGTATATTAGATCGTTTAATTTCAGTAAGTTTTACTTCTTTTTCATAAAATATAAAAATAAAAAATATATCTCGTTGTCTTAGGACAGGAAATACATGAGTTTTGCAGGTTTTAATTAAATCTGTAGGCTGTTTATAGTGTACATTTGTGAATAAGTAATATTATAGCTGGTAATTAGATAATTAATAGAGTTAGTGTAATAGTAATTAGTAGATTGCATATAATAGTTAGAGTAGTTAGTATTTAGTTTTAATTTAATTTAGTAGTTTGTTTTAATTAGGTTAGTATATTAGTTAGTTTTAGTTAGTTTGTTTTATTAGTTTTAGTTAGTTTAGTTTAGTTTAGTGTATTTAGTTTTAGTTAGTTTGCTTTAGTTAGTTTAGTTTGTTTTATTAGTTTTAGATAGACTAGTTAGTTTAGGTTAGTTTTCTCTTTGGTTTTCTTAGGAGACCTTAGAGTGGCCAACGGAGCCGTTAAACTCGTCAGGGTGGTTCATTCCAAACGGCTTGGGTTATTTAGACAACCCCGGACCAATTCCACTCTCTTAATTGACGGATGGACAATTTAGCCCATCAACAAATGGCGCTAGAAGGAGGGCCAGAACTTAATTAATGGCACGAGGCGGTCGCAAGACTCCTCCCCCACCTAATCTCACACCCATAGTGACTAGAAGCCGTTCACAAGATAATATTCCCCCTCAAACAACAACTACTTCAACCAAAGATCCGTAGACCACAGTTGAGCCAGCAACCCCTAATCCTACAAGTGGTGATCTCCAAGAGATCGTTCGTCAATCTCTTATCAAAACACACAGTGCCTTAGCTAGTCTTAGGCAACCAAACCGCCTGTGGGGTCAACCTTTAGACTTCTCTGACATCAGAGAACGGTTAGGTGATATAGACCTCACTGTGAATTCTCCATATCCAAACTTAAATCCTGCTGCAGGAGGATCTGGGATACCTCCTTCACCACCTCCTTCATCTCCTTCCTCTTCTGGAGGAGATTCCTCCTCTGACGAAGGCAATCCACCTTCTCAGCCTTCCACACCCAATTCCCCTATGGAAAATCAGAACAACCCTACTAGACCCTGGTTGGACCAAGATGCCGTAGCTGTACCTGGAGCCCAGCACCCTTTACCTAAGCATCCAGAAAAATGGCTTCCTAAGTTTGATCCCGATTCAAAACAGATAGCAGAAGATCATATCAAAAAATTTATGTTAGCCATCAGACTCCGTAATGTTGAACATGAAGATGTTGTCTGTAGGTTGTTCCCTTACACCTTTGAGGGTAATGCGTCCACTTGGTACTTTTCCCAGCAGCCCCATACCATAGTGTCTTGGGAAAAGTTTGAGTCATGCTTTTAGGAAAAATTCGGAGATGGAAAACCTCCGGAAGTCTTAGTCATGGATCTTTCAAGCTTAAAAATGAACTCAAAAGAAAAAGTTAAAGATTTTAATCAAAGATTCCTAATGCTTAAAAATCGAATCCCTGTAGATTCTATGCCTACTGAGAGTCTTGTAATAGCTTACTACACTAAATCTCTACATCAAAGTATAGATATTTGGGTTAAGAGATCTAAAAGGGCCACGTTGTTAGAAGCCTTTGAAGAGGCTACTCAGATTGAAAAAGACATACTTAGTCTTAAGGAATCTTCTAGCAACGAGACTAAGACTGTTTCTTCTTCCAAAAAGAAGATTCAAATTCTCCCCAGACTTAGACAAAACAAAACACAACCCGAAAACTCTGATTGGAAAATTTAACCAAAGTTGTACAAAAATTGTCTAATCAAGTTATAGATTTAAAAAGGTCGACTGAGGAAGCCTCTTCGAGTAAAGGACCCTACAAACCTCCTTTCTGAAAGCCTTTTCCTGCCAACCGTCCTAATCCAAACCCTGAAGGCTTGAACCTAGAAAGTTTGCAATGTGCTCTCCAGACGATTCTAGGAACCCAAGATGACTTGATGCCTCCTAAAATCCCTCAAGAGGAAGTCGAGCAGGAAACAACTCAAGAAGAAGAGTCTTCTCCAAATATCTTTGGACATTTCTCGGATAGTATCTTTCAAGCCAACTTCGAGATTGTTCACCCTTACAACACTAGGAGTAAGACAACAAATAAACCTCCTGCTGAGAACACTACAACTTTATCTCTAAAGCCATCTAAATCAGTAGAAACTAAACAAAGTAATGCTGGCCCTAAATTAGATTATGATGTTGTTGAAGATATTAAAAAATCACGGGCTAACATTTCTATTTATGAGTTGTTGAAATTTCCATTTTTGTTACAGAAGATGTTGCAAAATATTTTAGACAATGGCAAGAATGGTAATTCAAATGGTAATAAGGTTGTGCAAAGCAAAGCTCCGCTGAAGACTTCCACAAAAAATAATCCTGATCCTCAAGATAAAGGAAGCCTTCCTGTACTCCTGTAAATAATGTAAATAATGTAAGTAACGCAAGTAATGTAGATAAAGTAGCATTAGAAACCACGAGTAAGAAACCACAAGCTACAACTTTAAGTACTCGCAAAAATGTACCTCCTTTTCTTTTAACTTTCGAAATCTTCAACAGAAATGTGCATAATTGTATGGTTGACTCAGGAGCATCGTCAAATGTGATGCCTTGGTCAGTTTTCCAAAAGATTAATGCCGAAGTAGAACCATCTTCTTTGAAAATAATACAACTTGATCGAACAGATGTTAAAGTTATAGGCGAATTGAAAAATGTATTGATTAGATTATTGTCTAACCCAAAGGTTCATCAGGTTATTGATATAATTGTGGTGGATATTCCAGAAGTGTATGGTCTGTTTTTGAGCAGGGACTGGTCGGAGCAGCTACATGGTTACTTCGCGACAAACTGGTCTCACTTATGGCTTCCAGAAAACGGTAAGCCCAACAAGATCAGGGTGAATCGTGAGTGTTACCTCAAGTTCACAGTAACAGACTTGAATGACCCCAATGAACCATATACTCTTCCGGCGGATTCACCTGAAGTCCAAGGGATGGACACCTTCTTCGGAAATTTCATGGCTGAAGCTTCACCTATCAACAATCCGCAACAACAATCCGAGATCATAGCGTGTACGCAACTAACAGCTTTTATCCAACAGTCCGGTGAGCCCGATGGAAATCAAATTTGGTCTTTATATTTTGACGGTTCCAAGTCCAAAGAAGGAGCTGGTGCAGGCTGCATCATTATCGATCTGGCAGGTAACAAAACATTATTGGCTTGTAGATTAGAATTTGAAAGTACTAACAATATTGTAGAATATGAGGCTTTATTGCAAGGTCTCAGAAAAGCCTTAGACATGCACATTCAAAATCTGGTTGTATTCAACGACTCTGAGATAGTGGTTAGGCAGGTGAGAGATTCTATACATTGTCTTTCCCCACATCTCAAATGTTACCAGTTTGAGGTATGGATTTTAATGAACAAATTTTCTGCTTTTAATATAAATTCCATCCCTAGATTAAGTAATGCTGAAGTAGATCTACTAGCTAATGTTGCCTCCAAACTTCTTCCTGCAGAAGGCTTATCCCCAAACGCATTCTTCGTGGAGCTATTGTTTCGACCATCTGTTCCTGACAATATCACAAACTGGAGAGTATTTGACGATGATTAGCAAATCATTAACTTTTTGCACATGGAGGAAACCTTTCAAGGCACTGTGATAGATGAACAAACACACGACGACAATTTGCACGATTTTACGGTAATAGCTAATCCGAAATCTTCCGAAGCTCTATCGAACATGGTAAATTTCATACCCAAATCTGTTGTTAGACTAGAAAAGTTTTATGATTTTGAAGATAAATTTAAAAAGACGGTCAATTGCAAAACCAACAGTTCCTCATTGTCTTATGAAAAAGTCAATTTAGGGACTAGTGAAAATCCTCAGTGTATCAACTTAGGCTTGGGATGTTCTAGACAAGAAAAAGATGCTTTTGTTAAATTATTTAAATAATTCAAGGATGTCTTTGCATGGACTTACGATGATCTTAAAACATTTGATCCTAATATTATACAGCATGTCATCCCGATGAAGCCCCAAACCTTACCCTTCCAACAGAAACTGAGGAAAATGCATCCCAAACTAGAAATGACCGTACAAAAAGAATTGAATAAACTCGTAAGTGCTAAAATAATTTTTCCTATTAGACACACTCAATGGGTATCCAACCTCGTCCCAGTGGGGAAGAAAAACGGGGAAATTCGACTATGTGTCGATTTCCGAAACCTCAAGAAAGCATCTGACAAAGATAATTATCCTGTCCCTCCCATGGAACAGATTCTTCAACAAGTATCTGGTTCCGAGAGGCTATCCTTACTAGATGGTTTCTCTGGATACAATCAAGTCTTGATGTCTCCATCAGACCAGTTAAAAACTACCTTCCGTACCCCGTGGGGCACTTATGCTTATCGCAAAATGCCTTTCGGATTGATTAATGCTGGTGCTACCTTTCAGAGAGTAATGGACATTGCTTTTAGAGGCTTAATCAATCATTCCGTAGTAGTCCACTTAGATGATGTGACTGTCTATTCTAAAAACAAAGACAATCATCTAGATCACTTACGAGCCGTTCTGCTATGATGTCATAAATACGGCATCTCCTTGAACCCCAAGAAGTCCATCTTTGTAGTAGAATAGGGTAAATTACTAGGATTCATTGTGTCTAGTGATGGAATGATTATTGACCCCGAGAGGACCCAAGTCATCGCTAAACTTCCCTCACCTACCTCCAAAAAATCCATGCAGTCTTTCCTAGGCCAGATTAATTTTGTGACAAGATTTGTCCCCAGTTTCTCCGAAATGGTCAGGCCTCTCTAGAACCTGATTAAGAAAGACACCCAATATCACTGGGGACCTATAGAAAACCAAGCTTTCAATGCTATAAAGAAGGCCATAATAGACGCTCCATCTCTCATGAGCCCTGATTTCTCTCAAGACTTTACACTCTATACTTTTGCCTCTGATCGTTCCTATGACGCAATCCTAACTCAGAAGAATTCCGAGAACAATGAAGTACCCATCGCCTTTATGAGATCTGCTTTCAAATGCACTAAAATTAACTACCCAACGGTTGATCGACAAGCCTACGTTGTCTTCAAGGCAGTCAAGCATTTTCGGTCCTATCTTTTGAAGTCAAGGACGAAGGTCATTGTCCCCTACCCTGCCGTAAGGAACTTGTTAGTGAAAAAGGAGTTAGGGGAGAAAAGAGCCAACTGGGTCACCTCCTTACAGGAGTATGACTTAGAAATCACCCCAGCACAGATCGTGAGAGGCTAAGGGTTGTGTAAGTTGGTAGTTGATTCAAAAACTGAACAGCAAGAAGATAGTGATACGTCAAACCTAGAACAATGTGATCAAAGTCTGATTTGTTGCACACAAAACTTTGTAAGTCCTTGGTACGACGATATTAGACACTGTCTTCAACATGGATCAACACCCCGTCACCTTGACCCAGCCAAAAGAAGAGTGTTGAGACTAAAGTTCGCCTTCTTTCATCTAGTTAACGGTATACTGTTTCGTCAGAATTTTGATGGCGTATTGATGCGTTGTCTTGAAAAGGACGAAGTAGAAAGAGTCTTTCTTGAGTTGCATGCAGAAGAAGTCGGTGGTCACTTCGGTGGTGACACCACTGCTCATAAGGTTTTAAGAGCCGGTTATTATTGGCCGACACTTTTTAGGGACACCCATGCCTTGTGCCGTAAATGTATCATTTGTTAGAAAGCATTAGGGCGATTGCAAAAGCTAGCCTTCCCCTTGCAACCCGTTTCAGTCGATTCTCCTTTCCAGCAATGGGGCCTTGATATCATTGGTCCTATTAACCCTCCATCCTCACAATAGCACAATTATATTGTGACAACCACTGATTACTTTACTCGATGTTCTGAAGCCACCACGCTAAGAATTGTTAACACAAGTCAGGTGATCGCTTTTCTAAATTCGAATATCATCACCCGTTTTGGTATCCCTGATTGTCTAATCTTTGATAACGCTTCATACTTTTCTTCTCTTGAGATGAGTGAGTTCACGTTAGAGAAGGGAATAAAGCTGAAGTATTCTACTAGTTACTACCCTCAGGGCAATGGCTTAGCAGAATCAACCAACAAGAACTTGATCAAAATTATCAAGAGAACCATGGCTGAAAATCACAAGAACTAGCATAACGCACTGCTGAATGCACTGTGGGATGATAGGGTAACACCCAAAGCCGCTATAGGTAACTCCCCATTTTTCCTCGTTTATGGCAGAGAATCCATTCTACCACCTCACATTCTTCTTCCTTCGCTCCAACTATCACAAAAAGTTCAAGAAGAATATTTTCCCCCTTTAGAAATCCGTATTAACGCTTTGATGAAGTTAGAAGAAGTAAGAACCCAAGCTAAGCGTAAGTTAGACCAACATCAACAACTTATTAAAATCTAGTTCGATTCTAATTCTTCTTCTGATAGGAATTTTGAAGTAGGCGATCTCGTCTTAATGTGGGACAAACCACACGAAGGGAAGGGTGAACACACCAAGTTTCAAAATTTGTGGCTTGGGCCATTTTTTATTGCTGAAAAGTTGGGTCCTAGTTCCTTTCGATTGCAGAATCTTGAAGGGTAGCTTGACACCTACCCGGTGAATGGCCAAGCCTTGAAAAGATACTTTGCTTGATTACTTCCCTTGTATATTATGTAAATATTTCCTTTTGTTTTTTATTTTTTCCTTTCCCTTTATTTTTGGTTTTGATTGGGATTGATCAGTTTTTGTGTTTTTGAAACTTATGCATGATTGTGTCCTGAGCCATTCAGACAAAGACCATGGGAAAGTTTCTTTGCTGAAATAACTTCTGAAAAGTTGTACGTTCATCAGTGATATATTTCTAAGAGCTGATATTTATGTTGGAAAATTTTGTTGTTTGAAAGAAGTTTACTAATTTCAATCTCTGAGCAAAGTTTGTCATGATCATCTATTATCTTTTTACGCAATCCCTTTTCCGTAAAGGAATGACTCAAAAGGATGTCTCCCTGTCATAGCAAGTTGTTTTGTAAATAAGACATTTCTGGAGCTGAATAAAGGACAGTGTCAAAAAATTCTGATGAGGTCTAAAAAAAATATATATGATAAAATACCAAGATTTTTCAGCGTCACCCCGCTCAACTATCCATAAAAGAAAAATAAAAAATAAAATAAGAGTTGTGGGAAGTGTTTGTAAACCCACCGGGATACTGAACAGGTCTGCTGGCAGTGGGTAAATGCAAGCATGGCGCCAAGACAACTTCACCGAGGTACTGAACAGGCCCGCTAGCAGTGAAGCAATGTCGGGTACATGAAAATCTGCCAAAATAAATAAATATAAGAAACCTCTTTAATTTCCTTTATTCTGTTCTAGAACTTCTTGACAGGATACATATGTCCGAGTGGGTTAAATGGCAACCCTGTCGAGGCTATGGACGCCTGCTGGCAGCAGTGGCCATACCAACAGTATTGAAGATTTTATCATTAATATCGTGACTTACTGATCTTAAGACTGTTATTAATTTGCATCTTTTAAAACATCGCTGGAAAAGATAATAATGATGATGTTTGTACGATTTTCTGATGGTTGTTTTTAAGTTGAAATTTTCTTTATTGTCCTAATCTGAATTTATTTCTTTCGACAGAGATAACTGCTTCTCCCAGTGTGTCGCCATTGTTGGCAGCCAATTCAATTTTTTAAATTGCCCTAAAAGCTGCCTACACATATGTCTCTTGAACTTCAAATTTCTGTCGTATTTTGCAAAATAGACGATATTTTCATTTCATGCGACATTTGCAAATTGGTTTCAATTCAGTTTTCATGACTGAAAGCGTGAAAACTCCTCCATCGTTATTTGGACTTCCATGATCTTCTCATTGATATTCTGAAAGGAACTTACCTTTGGTTTGCTATTAAGTGGCTAGAATGATTTTCGAACTATGTCCATTTGCCTACTCTTACTCGGATTGTGCAACTTGATTTTTATTTAATTGATAAGGCATTCAGCATGTTAATTTATGGGTTCGTTTTCTTGTACCACCTTCATCTACTGATGGTCCTCATGGGCTATGAGCTTAATATGCCTTACTAGTTGCATAGGATTTTGTTTAAAATGTCTAAAATGTACAAACGAAACCAGGCCGACAGTAGCCTGTTTCACTTTGGGTTGATTAAAATGATTGTTGTATGTCATTTAGGGTTGCACCGAGACTGTTGGAATTATTTTATTATTCAAAATAATTTCGAGGACTCAAGCACACCACAGGTTGACAAGCCTGTGGTGAGCGAGAGCAAGTCGGTATCACCTGTGCCTTACAGTGCTCTATTACCTAAACCCCTACTCGACTCACCTGTTGACCTACCCAATTCTGTGACCCAACGTGTGGAAACTGCTAAACCTGTGGCTAAAAGGCCTAAAGCCAAACCTACTGCTAATTCTAAAAGTAAGAAGAACACCCAATTAATCTCTCGCATGGCAAGAAACAAATCAAAAACTTCTATCAACCCTGACCCTATTGTAGTGAGCGAAGATTCTGACTCAGAGATTGAACGTTACCTGGCAAGTGAGTATCCCTATTTTGAAGGTCTGTGTGACAAACCCTCATACGACTTTGTCAAAAACCTACCACCTTGCTTGAAAAATGATCCTAATTATCCAGGCATCAAAATGCCTTGTGAAACCCCTAGTGACTCATCGAAACCCCCTCTTTCTCTAGCCGAACCAGTTGCCCCACCATGTGATCAGTGTGGCTCATGGTTACAAAGGTATTACCTCTATGTGCCAATGTTGCAGTCCAGAATTCATGCTCTAGAGGATCAAGTTGCAAAACTCACCAGTCAAAAGGCAAAGATGCCATCCACTGATAAGAAACAACGTACAACTGGTTCGATTTTGTTTAAAAACGTGGAGTCGGCTACAGCGGTCGTCAATTCAAAATTGGCATAGCTCCAACAACCTCATTGGTATGATTATCACCTGTTTATATGACAAAATCAAACCTCTGTCACAGCGTGGATTTACCTCGACACATAAGCATGCATTATTGTATATAATGTTGGTTTTGATAAATCAAATTTCGTTATCGTTTAAGTTTTGTTTGGATTTAGTTTTGATTCGATTGATCGTGTTATGGATTTGATTGTTTTAATTTGGTTCGAATTGAATACTTTGTTGTTTATTGAAGTGGTTAAAATATTTTCCAAACACAGGCTGTTTCTGGTATTCCAATTTTGAGCACAGTCAATGGCTCGATTTGAATTGGTTATATTCTATGCGATATGGTTGGCAATTATGGTTAACTGTTGTGATTTTATATTCCATGTCTTTTGACCAATTCGAATACCATTCTGTTAATGCATAACCATATTACATTTGTTTGATTTGCATTGTTTGTTTGACCATTTCGATTCATATATTGTTTAAATTTGATATGGGAATGAAAGCGATTGTGCCCAGGATTATGATTTGTTTCTATTTTTGACTTAATCATGATTCGATTTGATGATTGCCCAGTTTATGATTATCACCTCTATCAATTTGATGATGGTTGTGATTACTATTTTTGGTCATGTCTGTTGGCTGAGTAACACTCACCGATTGAGGTCTATGGAAAAGTCTGGTGGATGTTGTTATGTATGTTTCATTTAGACTATAATCGTAACAGCCTTTGGTTAAAACAATACGAATCTTATGCACATTGTTATAGCCGTAACAAATCGATTTTGATTGTTTTTTATTATAACTGTATCGATTTCGATTATATCGTATCTTACACGATACAATTCATTTGTAATTTCATTTGGATATGAAACAGTGTGGTTATTATTTGACCCGATTTTATGGCAATTAAAAAACAGAGCATTCTTATCCTGTTTCGATTGCATCCCGTTCGATTTTGTTGAATTTCAATGATAAATTTGCTAGAACTGTTAGTAATTCGATTTTAATGATTATTAAAAGAAAATTAAAATTCGATTGTTTTAAAAAGATTTCGTTTGATTTCTATCTGGTCCTGTATGCTATTTTAAACTAGCTACAAAATCAGATGATTCTGTAGCTAAGTTTGTAGGATCAAATTTTTATTATTTTGTTACTGAAATATCTCTCTGATTTGATAATTGTGTTCTATTGCAGGTAAATTTGAAATTGCAGTTGAGTTTATGAGCAGTTAGGGGATATTTCAAAGATTTCACTTGTATTTTGATTTCCTAGTTTAGTTGATTTTGGGATTTTTCCCAGATTATGTAAAACAATTTGATATTATCCACAGGGAGGTTTTACCCTGTGGAGAGACTTATATATACTTATGATTTTTGTAATAATGTTCATCCTCATTTGTGAGAGAACAAGGATATGGAGTTTTAATATAGACTGAAGCAGAATTTGGTGTTTTGTCACAGCTTTAGCTTCTCATTATATCAATATTTTGTTTCATGTTGTGTATATCAATTTGTATATGTTTAATGACTACTTTAGCTATCTTAATCATGTGCAAATGATATAATTTTAATTGCTCTAATCCATATCTGTTTTCTTCTAAGTGTATAAAATATATAACAATTGTTTAATTTAGTTTGTGAATGACAGGTTTATCTTCTTCATGAATTGAATTGTTAAATATAAGTTTTTGCATAACAGGTTTCCCTTATTGCAGAGATTTATAATCATAAGATTGTTATGATCTTTTATGTCTTGTTTGTCCTGTAAACCACTCAAAGAGCAGCACAGCCAATCGTTTATGAGAAGCTTTTGGACTAACTGGTGCGATTTTACTTCCTCCGACCAGTTTTAGAGTTATCAAACGCAGGACAAATTAGGAACGCTTCCAGGTTATCTAGTCTTTTGTTTGCTGTTTTCATTAAGTAGTTTAATTTAAATATACATTTAATTAGATTTATATTAGATTGTTTAATTTCAGTAAGTATATTAGATCGTTTAATTTCAGTAAGTTTTACTTCTTTTTCATAAAATATAAAAATCAAAAAATATATCTCGCTGTCTTAGGACATGAAATACATGAGTTTTGCAGGTTTTAATTAAATCTATAGGCTGTTTATAGTGTACATTTGTGAATAAGTAATATTACAGCTGGTAATTAGATAATTAATAGAGTTAGTGTAATAGTAATTAGTAGATTTCATATAATAGTTAGAGTAGTTAGTATTTAGTTTTAATTTAATTTAGTAGTTTGTTTTAATTAGGTTAGTATATTAGTTAGTTTTAGTTAGTTTGTTTTATTAGTTTTAGTTAGTTTAGTTTAGTTTAGTGTATTTAGTTTTAGTTAGTTTTCTTTAGTTAGTTTAGTTAGTTTTATTAGTTTTAGATAGACTAGTTAGTTTAGGTTAGTTTTCTCTTTGGTTTTCTTAGGAGACCTTAGAGCGGCCAACGGAGCCGTTAAACTCATCAGGGTGGTTCATTCCAAACGGCTTGAGTTATTTAGACAACCCCGGACCGGTTCCACTCTCTTAATTGATGGACGGACAATTTCGCCCATCAACGGAAGGTAGTCGAAACCAAGAAGGCCTTTGAGCCATGTGCCAAGAAGATTCTAGAGAAGAGTACTATTGAAGTTCCTGTGAAGAAAAACCTTACTATTTTGAAAAGATCGTCATAGCCCGAGGTTTTACCTATTGATCCAGCAAGTACTTCTGGCCAGAAGAGTTCGGTGGACAAACTAGAATTGATGAGCCAAGGCAGAGCTCCTACACCTTTCAGCCTTGAGGGGTAATTGGCCAAAGTAAAAATTCCCATCCCACTTTCTGAGTTGATGAACAAAGACGTTTATCGCTCACAGGTGATTAAAGCACTTACCATTGAACCTGACATAGGCACGAAGGCCTTAACCATTTGATGAACAAATCATTCAGATACTGTAAACCTTACAGATGATCAACCTGAACTTCTGTTCAGACCTGAAGTAGATGGCCGAGATGATAATGGTGATGTCTCTCCTTTTTACATCAGTCTAAACATACATGACCTGATCTTGCACAACGCTATGTTGGATTCAGGTGCTTCTCAGAATCTGATGCTTAAAGTAGTGATGGAGAAGTTGGGACTGGAGGTCACCAAACCTTACAAGGATTTGCACTCATTTGACTCCAGTAAAGTTAGATGTATTGGTTTGATCAAGGACCTATGTATCACCCTGGTTCAGATTCCTACAAAGAGCATGGTAATGGATGTGGTAGTTGCAAACATCCCTTTGAAGTATGGAATGTTGCTATCCCGGTCTTTAGGGGCTAAGTTGAGAGGTACCCTGCAGCTAGATATGTCTTATGCCACTATCCCAGTTTTCGAGCAACAAAGAAGGCTATACAGAGAAACATTGATGAAGTACATGGTCAATAGCCAGGAAAAACCACACAACTATCCTCTTTACTCTGTGCATTCAGACCTAGATTCTTTTATCTTGTACAACGATGGTGACACGGGAGAGCAAAACACTCAGCTGGGAGAAGATACATCTGGTCCGGACGAAGGCCAAGAAATCATTGAGGTAGCAAGAATGAAAAACGTGATAACTGAAGAATTACCGGTAGATTTATGGAGCATGGATTTTGATGGAGCAGTGAGTAAAGAAGGAGCTGGAGCAGGAGTTTGGCTGCATAATCACAGAAACAGGTATTCAGAAAACCATTCTTACAAATTAAATTTCCAATGCACTAACAATATTGCCGAGTATGAAGCCTTGATGCTCGGTCTGAAGCTTTTGAAAAGAGTTGGTGCTAAACAGATTATGGTAATAGGTGACTCTGAGTTGATAATCAAGCAAATCAAAGGTGAGTACTCTGTGAAACACCCATGTCTTAGAGATTATAGGAATTTTGTTCTTGATGCCCTTAGATGTTTCACTGAAGTTGATTTGCAGGTAATGCCGAGAGGAAAAAACATTCTTGCGGACGGATTGGCTGCGTTAGCAGAATGTAAGATTCCTTTCCGCTCGACTCACCCATACACGGTGGAGGTGAAATGCAGACCAACCGTTCCTGACAATATCAGGTACTGTCAAGTGTTTGGTAATGACGATCAAATCGAAGACTTTCTGCAGTGTAAAAATGATTTTGAATGTACAAATATAGATTTAGAGAATGAAGATGAAAATGTAAATAGATCTGATTTTGAAATTGATAGTGTAAATAGTGTAGATTCAGGAGAATTAGGCGATGACGAAATGGATGTTGATGTTTTACATTTGAAAAACAATGTTTTGCCTAGGGCTTTAGTTCCTCTGGAGGACTTGTTTGATTTTAACGACGTAGCCAAACAACCGAAAATCAAAGCCAATGGACAAGAGGTAGAAGACTATAATATAGGGACAGAGGAGAAACCCAGGATAGTCAAATTGTCCAAATCACTGCCCCCTAAGAAAAAACTCAAATACATTGAGTTGTTCAAAGAATATTCAGATGTCTTTGCCTGGGGTTATGAGGATTTGAAAGCTTACGATACCAGCATCATACAACATAGGATTCCAATAAAAGAAGACCAAAAACCGTTCAGATAGAAACTTAGGAGGATAAATCCCAAGTTACTCCCTCTGATAGAAAAGGAAATCAAAAAAATGTACGATGCCAAAATCATAGTCCCGTTGCATTTTTCCAAATGGGTCTCGAATTTGGTCCCGACATGTAATAAATCTGGGGAGATCATACTTTGCATAGATTTTCGAAATCTAAATAAGGTCTCCCTGAAGGACAACTACCCCTTGCCCAAAATGGACCATATCCTACAAAGGGTGGTCGAATCCAGTCGAATCTCTTTACTGGACGGGTTCTCGGGTTATAATCAGGTCCTAGTTCACCCGGATGATCAAGACAAAACCGCCTTCACCACACCATGGGGCACTTTCATGTATGTGAAAATGCCTTTTGGTTTGATGAACGCTGGAGCCACTTTCCAGAGAGCGATGGATATCGCCTTTGTGGAAGAATTGGGTAAGTTTATTGTCATCTATTTGGATGATGTAACTGTGTTTTCCCAATCTGATGACGAACACCTGTGACACATCAGATGAGTCTTCGAGAAATGTAGAAGGTTTGGGATTTCTTTAAATCCAAAGAAAAGTCTTTTCGGACTAGAGGAAGGCAAACTGCTAGGACACATCATATCCAAGGATAGAATCAAAATTGACCCTAGTAGAATCAAGGCCATACAAAAACTAGAACACCCAAGAAACCTCAAAGAATTACAGTCTTTTATCGGGAGAATAAACTTTCTACGAAGATTCATTCCCAATCTAGCAGAAATCCTTAGAAACATTACAAATATGATAAAAAAGGATGTGAAAATAAAATGGGACTCTGAGTCTAGATAGTCTTTCGAACAAGTCAAACGAGCACTCACAGAGGCCCCTGTCTTAATCACTCCTGATTTTACAAAGGATTTCTATCTTTTTTCTTTTGCTTCTGAACATACTATAGCAGCGGTCTTACTTCAAAAGAACAGTGAAGGGTATGAACAACCCATAGATTTCTTTAGTAAAGCGTTAAGAGACATTGCTCTGAATTACAAGATAATAGAGAAACAAGATTTTGCCTTGGTAAAAGCTATAAAAGATTTTAGGGTCTACATTCTCCATTCTCATACCATTGCATATGTTCCGAATGCGGTAGTAAAAGACATTTTGACCTAGAACAACCCAGATGGAAGAAGGGGAAAATGGATTGCTGTCATTTTAGAATACGATATAGAGATTAAGCCTACAAAACTAATCAAGGGTCAAGGCCTAGCAAAATTAATGGCTAAATCAAATTTCCATGCTCTTGACATTAATTTTTTAGCTGCAGGAGATGAACAGGGCGAGATGGCGACTCCAAGTGTGAGAGAGGAATTTTTCAACTCTCCATGGTACATAGACTTTATATTCGTTTTGCAAAATTTACAAGCTCCCCCTGGTTTGACTAAGACTAAAGATATATTTTAAAAGTTGAAAGCCTTAAAATTCTGTATTCTAGAAGGCAATTTGTATTGGAAAGATCCTGGAGGCATTCTGTTAAATTGTTTATTGAAAGATGAAGCTGACAACGTGTTACAAGAATTTCATGTAGGAGAATGTGGTGGCCATCTGAATTGGAAGGTCATAGCCAACAAAATACTCAGAGCTGGATTCTATTGGCCCACCCTATTTTTCGATGTACATCATAAAGTGACTGCATGTCATCAATGTCAGTTGTTTGAAGGCAAAAGGAAACTCCTTCCTCTCCCCCTGAAACCGATCTCAGTTGAAGCCCCTTTCCAACAATGGGGACTGTATTTCATTGGAGAAATACACCCCCCTTCTTCAGGCCAGCACAGGTGGATTCTCATTGCCACCGACTATTTTACCAAATGGATCGAAGCAGTACCAAGTAGGCAAGCCACTGACTCTGTTATTATCAAATTCCTTGAAAATAATATCTTGTCTCTCTTTGGATGTCCTAGAAAGATTATAACTAATAATGCAGTTGCTTTTCGATCGAAGAAGCTCATAGATTTCTGCAACCAGTACCACATTGGTTTGGGGCATTCCACAACTTACTACCCTCAGGGGAATGGGCTGGTAGAATCTTCAAACAAAACCTTGGTAAATATCATCAATAAAACGTTGCAGGAAAACAAGAAATCGCGGCATAACAAGTTGGTGTTTGCATTATGGGCTGACAGACTGACCACCAAAAGATCAATCGGTATGTCACCATACCAACTGGTCTATGGCACAGAGGCAGTTTTTCCCACTTCCTTGGGAGTCCCTGTCATGAAGTTGCTTCAAGATGTACAAGCAAATCCAAATGACTCATAGAGAAGGATCAACTAGATGATCCATTTACAACAGTCTAGGGAAGAAGATTTCAATAAGACTCAGGTAATCCAAGAAAACATCAAGAAGATTTTTGACAAAAGAACCAAGGAAGATGATTTTGAGCTAGGAGATTTGGTGTTGAGATGGGATGTCAGAAATGAAGAAAAGGGAAAGCATGGAAAATTTGACAGTCTGTGGAGAGGACCATACATGATCCAAGCATTCAAGGGGAACAACGTTTTCTTGCTGAACAACGTTGATGGGATAGATCTGCCAGGAGGACCTGTAAATGGAAGAATGATGAAACATTATGTGCCACCTCAGTAAAGATTCGAGTTTTCACTCACCATTGTACATACCATTTTTTATTTTCTCGCCTTCACTTACTGAGTGAATAACATTAGTCAGTTGGTTGAAGCCTGAAGTGAAGGCCCTAAGCAACTGACCACTGTTCTTCCAATTTTTGAGAATAAAGCCAATCAATCAACGAAGGCTACTAGGCAAAAGTTTTCAGAATGGTAGGAACCAGGATTCTTGGCACTTCACAGGGAAAGCACCATCCCCAGGTGGAGTCATTATTATCAGCCTATAAGTTATAGGATCAACTGGTGACTGGGATATTATCTGTCTCTAGTGTTTTTTGTTAACAAATGATTTTTCATTCTGCAAATAATTTCAAAAAAAAAGAAAAAGAAAAGAAAAAAGAAAAGAAAAGAAAAAAGAAAAAAAAAGAAAGGAAAGAAAAGAAAAAGAAAAGAAAGAGAAAAAGAGGGCATAAAAGAATTTCAATAAAAGCCCCATGCAATAATAGTAACTTGGTCCATACCTTTCAAGCATGGCCAAGTTCTTTTTAAATTGATGTTGATAGGGTAGTGAATGAGTTTGGCTAAACAGTTTAATCTTAGCCAAATTGTCTAGGTTAGATTAGTGAATAAATCTGGCCAGACTATCTAATCTTGGTCAGATAGCCCCAGGGTAGAGTAATTTCTTAACCCGACAGTCTAATCTGGGTTAACTATCATAGGAAACTAGGTTAGAATATAGGTTAGTTGCAATGTTACTTCATTTCAATAAGAACCAGTTTGATGATTAATGCTACACCATGATTTGGATACCTAAATGTTGTTCGACTAGCCTCTTGGTGGTGTAGTCATGAAAAGTCTAGAGAAAACCCATGAAAAAGCATTTATCCAAAGTTTTCTAAGTGCATGTTTTGTCCACACCCTCACTTATGCTCCGATCAGGTATCAATGGTCCAGATGATCACGCCCAAATCTACGATGGACAGATCATTNGGAAGGGGGGGGGGGGTCCGGAATCACAGATAAGACCCGCATGCATCTAGACGACCCAGGATCGAGCGCGCAGATCTACGGTCAACATTGGATTTCGGACCCCCCTGTCCGTTCTGCCTTTAATGGAGGGGGTGGGGTCCAGAATGAATGATAAAAAGTGTGCAAAGATCTGCGGCTCAGAGGTAGGCGCGCAGATAAACGGCCCAAGATGTGTTTCGGACCCCCCCGACTGATCTACCTTTAACTGAGCGGGGGGGGTCGGGAATGATATTTTTCCTCTGATAGGCCCTCTTTATACGTGGCAACAATCTAATGGCCCTTAGTCCCATCATCTCCTGCTATCTGACAAACCTCCGTCACATCTGGACGTCACCTTCCACCTTTCCCAAAATGGTCATGTCCCATAACTACTGTCAGTCCTTCCCCCCCATCCGCTTGTGGCAAGCCCCTTACTGTGACTTTTACCTCCAATCGATAGCCACCACGTCACCCGTTCGTATCCCTCAGCCACCATCACCTACCATCTCACCCTCAAAATGATCCATTGGCCATTTATTACTAGATAACCTATCCGTTATCCAGCTAACTTGTCTCCCGTGCCCAACCGACCCCCATTTACTTAAAACTACCGTTATTCCCCTTAATTTCTCTATTCACCCATCGCACTAGAGAAATTCACTTCTTACTCCTCCGTTACAGTCCATTGCCCTCATCCACAATCAGTCACCCCCACTAACGTTGTGTTTTATTGTAGGTACTGTTGCAAAAATGGCGCCAAATTTCAAACAAGCAGAAGGAGAGGAGAATCCATTTCTCCCGCCTCCTGTCGACCTGGACAAGATCCCACTAGTCGAAAAAGATAGATTAATCATAGATACAAAATGTGATTTTGATTTCTCAGACCTTCAGTCATGGCTCAGGGAAGTTTTCCTGGACCAGAGTGATGAAATTGGACTCTGGGAGTCTAATTTACCCCTCTAGCTCTTCCCTCAGATCCACCATTTTCCCGAGTTCTCTCTCAAGTGTCAAGCCCACTATATTCCTGAACAAAGAGCCATCATCTCCTCGTCTGGAGAGATCTTTTTCCTCAGCACACCCGAATCCATAGACCAGATGATGCAAATTCCAAGAGCTGACTCTACGTCTTTCTTCAACCTGGAAATTCTTACAGAATTATACCAGAAAATGACCTTCCCCCAAAGAGCTCAAATATTCAAGATTTTCCTTCCCCCATCCCCTCAATTTCCCTCCACAAATCCTCCTTATCCGTCTTCCATATTCTCTACTAAAGGAAACCAGGTCATCTCATCCCTTTGTGCTTTGTTAGGATACTATTTTGATCAATGGGTAGATGAACCCATTCTGGGTTTTCTATCCATCTTCTCTACCGATGAAACGCCCACCACCCAGTTCGACTTCAACACATTCTTGGCAGACAATATTCATGAACAGTTCATGAATTTTTGCATGGAAGGCATGTTTAGATATTCATCGATACTAGCATACTTGTTCATCTTCTTCCAGGCGGATAAATTTGTCTTTTCCATGCAGAATATGGATGGAGATGGTAGACCTCAGGAAATCAGAGCATGTACCTCCTTGCTCAAGCACAGCTCCACTAATTTCAGTTTCAAAGAGTTCATCGACCAGTTCTACCACCCTGTGGTAAGTATGCTAGGTGGCAGGCCTGGGCCTCGGATAAACGATGAAGTTCAGAGGATCCTGCATGTCTCAGATAACACAAAGACCGGGGATTGGTAGCTGTATCAAGATTACACCGAGATTAGAGTATACGGGTGCGATTTGGCACCGTATAAGCTGCCTAAGTATCTTCCTGTCAGAATTTTCATGTTGGAATATATAAGGTAGATTATAAACTCCGATGATATCCATTTTGTGTCACTGAAGAAAAAGTAACAGCTTAGAATCAAGGGGTAGATTGGCTCCTTCATCTGCAACAATCATGGCGTTGGGGAAGAAGCAGACAGGATGCTAAGGGAAATGAAGTTCTCCATAAGCTTCCCATGGCATTATGATCCATGTGGGATCATCTCAAAGATGAGGGTGAAGAACAAGAACATCCCATATGTTCATGAAGCTAGGCCTGAAGTGGAAAAATTTGAAAATCAGACAGTGTGGGAGCCTAACACATTGGTCGAAGTAGAACAACAGGATCCCCTGACCACTGTGTCACAAACGACCATGCCATAGGTATCAAAAGTGAAAAGGATGAGGCAATATTTATCTCTACCTGTCACTGAGGTATCTTCCGAGGAATTCCAGCTGCATACCAAGAGGCCTAAGACTATTGCAGTTCTTGGCCCGACCAGGGAAAAATAAGCCCCGTCTACCACAGTGGCCAAAGTTGGTATTCCACCCTTCGGTTCGAGCCTCCATAAGGTCATCACCCCAGCATTTCCGAAGAAATCCATAGACTCCCCATTGAACACTTAGCCAGGCAAGGTAGGGCCCAAGTTGAGCATTTTTGAAAAATATGAGCTGTTCAAGAAAAGGAACCAGACCTTGACCAGTAGTACTTGTGCCCAGTTATGGAAGCAGACGTCGATTGCGCAACGTAGGTTGTTGTCGAAATTCGACACTGAGAAGGGAACAATGCATATGGAATTCCTCCAGGCATAGGTACCAGACCCCAAGGTGATCACTGACTATAAAAGGGCCATCTTCGAATTCTAAACAAAGGACGTGCATCCGGTCGATCAGATGGATCTGCACAAGCAGATAGGGGAAATGGTTTTCTATACATTGGCGCATGCTTCCACTTCTGCGTCCAAATTGCAGGTGTCCCTAAACAATGTTCAAACACAACACAAGTTGGAGAAGATTTTGTCCTTTGCAAAGGACAATAGGATCAAGACTTTGGAGGAGTTGGTCCTCAAGATCAGTTATGATCCTTCAAACGTGAAATCAGCTGAGGAAATGATCAAGAAGAAGAATGCTGACATAGCCTCCTTGAGGAAACAACTGAAGCTCCCACCCATAGAGGATTCGCAAACGAAGGAGATAACAGAGAAAGAAGGAGAGAAAGATGAGATGCTCAAGCTGCTCATGGAGCAGAATGCACATCTTAAAGAAATGGAAGCTGAGATGGAGAATCTATTGAAAGAGAAAGAGAAACTAAAGCCAATGGAATTCATTCCATTGAGTGCTATTCCAATTTCAGGAGTGAGCACAACATCAGTGACATAAGTCCCATCTGTGACTCCATTGACATCTCAAGAGAACACAACCGACCTGGCTAAGTCCATGGAAAAGATGAACCTGCAGGAAACAGAGATCAGCAGGCTAAAAAAGGAGATTGAGAGCCTCCAGGAACTCAAAACTTCCTTCCAAACTAGCCTTTCCAAGGAAAAGCAGGTGACAGAGTAGCTCAAGCAGGAGCTACAACAGCTTCAGAAGCAAACAGTGGAAGGAAAGACTTTGGCTGAGGTTAAAGAGAATCTATGGACAAATATCACTAAGTCCATGAATGAGATATGGCCCATGATCCAAATCATGTTTGAGTAGAATGAATTGGTCCAGAGAAGAAAACAAACCATCGAGAATATCAGATTAGAATTGGAGGAGATGCCAGCACAGGCAAACGAGATCATCAAGTTCCTAAATTCTAAGACCAGGGAAGAGCTGGAAGAGATGAAAATTGAAGATAGAACAGAGACCATCCTTGAGGTTAAAAGGGTTTTGACCAAGAGAGGATTAATGCTTCAGCTGGAAGAAAAGGTTCAGGCCATGGACCTAGGGGTACACATATTCTTCAGTAAGATAGAGGCTCTATAGAAGAAAGGTCTACCTGGTCTAATGGTAATCAATGATAAATTGATGACACTCCCAGAATACAAGAAGAGATTGGCCGATGTGGCTAAGGACAGTTCAAAGTTTGCAGGCACTCAAGGGAGCATCACTGGCAAGGAGTTTCTAGATGCTCTTCAGTGGGACATCAGTATCCAACACGAGATTCAATACATCTTCCTCACCAAGCCTACCTTTGCCAAATACACAGAAATGGACGAAGTGTATCGAAGGATACTCAAAGTCAATGTGCCCAGTCATCTCCGATGGGAGGAACTCTATGATCTGATCGAGTAGTAGATGAGCTGTCCCAGTCCAGTCATTTGTCCAGTCATATGAGGTCATGCAGAGGCTTCATCAACAACCCACCCATAAATCAGCGTGCAGTTACACCACATCATCAAGCAGTTCCTAGATTTAGGAAATTTGTTAAGTTAGTTAGGCTAAAAATAGATTTTGCATGTCCTAGTCAGTAATGACATGAACGTTTTTAATTTGAGTTATAAATACTTCACCTTTCGAAGTATTGAGGGTTGTTGATATTCACACCCTGATGCTATCAGACTGTAATACTTTTGAAGAGATCTTACATTAATAAAAAGGAGGCACTTTTACAGGATTCTTGTGTGTATTAACTGGTGATGTTTTTCTCTCTAAGTTGAATGTATTCTCTCTTTGTTATCATACTGTTTTCTAAATCTAATATTTAAGAGTAACGAATGTTGCAAGATTTATCTCGTATACCCTGTTTCTAACTCAAAAGATTTTTAGTGTTTTATCTTCTGGTGTTTTCAATAAAGAAATTCTTAACTGCTTCTTTGTTGAAATTATCTTTCTCATCTTTTCTACTATCCATCATTTATGCTATTAAGGAATCCAGTGGTTATATTATCTTGCCCTGTGAAAGTTTTTCCTTTGCGTTTCTGGTTTAGATTTCATATTTTATTAAAATACAGACCCCATAGCCCAATGGATGTGTAGGCTGTCTCAACCAATTCAAAAAACGCTTTGAAAACAAAACCAACCTATTTCTTTACCTAGCCTAATATTTAAAATTGGAAACACAACTAAATCATATAGAGAGATCCCTCTCTGAAGTTGGAAGGGCTAGATCCCAGCTTCAAAAGCGGTTGCATAAAGTTACATTTTGTGGATTTCTTCTGCTGTCAAACTCTAAGAAATTTACCAAGTGCTAACAATTACATTTTACAAGGATAGGCTCACTGGCCTTTTTGCATCCTGGCTCACCAATCCAATAACTACACACAACCTCTCCAGCCTCAAATGCATATACATATGTATATATAAAACTCAGTACGATGTGAACTTCAAGGTAATCCTCACACACTTACTTAGGTGTGCAAAACACTATGCAATGTGATCACCCTTCCCTTGATGCACAATCCACGTGCAATTACTTAGGTGTGTGAAACACTATGGAATGTGCATGCTCTTTATTTGGAAAACAATCCTCATGCACTACTCAGGTGCACGCAAAATTGAACCAAAACTTGGTGCCAATGGCTCACCAACATGTATGTACATTTACATTTTCATTTAAAATTGGGGTTTGGATTAGGGGTATTACATCCCACTTAGTTGTTGGTAGATCACCCTCCAACCTAAGTGTTTCCATATGGCTTTCCCACCAGGTTAAAGCATGGCCTTCTAACTTCAGTATGGAAAATAATATATTTTGTTCTTCATCTATATGGTGAACATTGAAATAAAATTCTAGTTTCTATAACCAATGATTTAGTTTTAATTCGTTGATATCACCTTGGTATGGCCTTATGTCCACTTTCACTTCCATACTGAATAAAT
Organism: Picea engelmannii; assembly: GCA_009831015.1. Lineage (NCBI taxonomy): Eukaryota > Viridiplantae > Streptophyta > Pinopsida > Pinales > Pinaceae > Picea > Picea engelmannii. The sequence continues at coordinate 1,449,918 of ML778140.1, read as the reverse complement.
ATTGTGAAGGGTTTATGGTATGAGAAATCGACTTCTCTTCCATGGGTTCTTTCTATGATTCCTTTTCTAGGTATACATTATCTCCCAATTTTCCCTCTGATCTAATCTGTGAATTAGAGCCTCCAACCTATCTATATGGTTTGAGATTTCTTTCTAGAGCCTCCATGAGGAATTTGATATTGTGGTTGATATTGGTGACCCATTCTTCCAACCTAGAAAATATCTCTTCTATTGGATCTCGAGGATTGTTATGAAGAAACTCGTCTACCATGGCTAGGGTTTTTGTGACTTCTCTTTAAGTTGATTCTTGGATTGTGCAACTTCCCAAAAATAACGAAAACAAACCTTCTCTATTACCAATATGATCTGTAAACTACCGTGGATATTCCACGAGATAGTTCGTTACAACATATGTAATAAAATACTTAAATCTATGTTGTGAATGTTAATTTCCTTTAGATCTCAAATTATTTAATTATTGGTTTTCTTCTTAAAAATGTATGAAATAGATGAAATGTGAGAAATAGAGAAAATAAATAATACACATACCATACACAAATAAATATAAGATATGAATTGGGAAACCCAATACGGGAGAAAACCCAGCTAGAAGGTGAGGCTTGTCTGCTCTCTTTTCTTCAAATGAAAGTACAAATAAAGAGACACTCTCTATGGAATTTCCTTTGACACTATGGTCTATATGGATGCTAAAAAATCTCTCCTCCTCTATTATTCCCAAATAATACCATTCTCATATGTTTTTCTCAACTATGGAACAAGCTATAATGAAAAATAATGGAACCCCTTCTCCTCCTAGTGGCTCGATATTTAACATAGCCCGATATCCATCTAGGGTTAGGGTATCAACTTCCTCAACCCTAAATTAGTGATCGGGTTTAGACCTTATAGAATGTTCTATAAAATACACTACATGGTTATCCCAACACATTTAAGTAATGGGGGTTGAAATAGATTCCACTGACACCATGGTGATCAATACGATAGGTCAACTTGTGGAAGGCCTAACTTTCGCGTACAAACTACAATTGAGGTGATTCTTGCACCATTGGAAAGGTCTTACTGGTAATAATATATATGGTGGCTACATAGTAATGTTTGGACAATAAAAAAATTGTTTGATGCCTCTAAAGTTCTCTGAAATATTTCAAATGGTTTTCTGGACCCAAATTTCCAAATTGGGACTCGCCACTAAAATGGATTTGCAAGTTGATATCTCCAATTTTTTCACCCATAAAGAATTGAGATAGATGAAAAATAATATAATGATCCAATGCAGATAAAAACTCCCCATTTAGGGATGGTTGTGGTCACCAAAATATTTACTGAATGAGGTGAGGAAAATTTTCCTCTACCTCCTCCCTAGAGTACCACTTTTCTTTTTGGAATTTTTCCTTTCAATCCTATCTATCAAAGGTCATGCTTCCCCTATATTATAGTTCTATACCAATTATAAAAAGCTATCTCATATTCCAACTCTTCTTGAGAATTTGGTGCTAATTCCTCTATGGAAGGTAATACCTACTCCTCCTCCTGATCCAACATGGAAGGCTCATAAAGTTTAAGATTTTCCACATTGACTATTGAGTAAATGTACATGTATGAGGGTAGAATAAGTATGTAGGTGTTATCTCCCACCTTATCTAATATCTCAAAATTTACATATTGCAGAGCCTTGATAATATTACTGGGACCCTGTAGACTTTCCTTGTTCAATTGTAACCAAACTATATCTCCCATTTTGAATGACTTCTTGGTTCAGTGTTGATCATGTTTGACCTTGTATTTTTCTCGTGACTTCTTCAACATCTCATATACTTTAAAATGGATGTACCTAATCTTCTCAAAAATTTGTTTTGATCATAATGCATCTCTTGTGAGGTCCTCCCTCACTTCTCCTTGTTTTCCATATACAACATCCAAGGGTGAAGGTGGAAAATATCCAAAGCAAGTTTCAAAAGGTGACTTACTAGTAGAAGTGTGGCTTGCTCTATTATCAGAGTGTTGTATGTAGAGCATATTTTCATCCCAGGTCTTTGAATGTTTCTAATTTTAACCCCTCAAAATCTACACCAAATTTGTTTTGACTAATTTTTTATGCCCATCTATCTCTTGATCGAATGTTGTAGATCTCTTCAATTTAGTGTCCATATTCTCCCACAATGTAGTCCAAAATGCACTAAGGAATCAAGTATCTATGTCTGAAATGACACTCCTTGTTATCCCAAAGTGCACCGAGACCTGTTCAAAGAACATGTTTATTTCTTCCTATCATTTTGTGGTCTTTTTACAAGGCATAAGAATGCACATCTTGTTGAGACTTTCAAATACCACAAATAGATATTCATGTCCCTTCCTAGTTGTTGGTAAACCTCCCACAAAATCCATGGAAATGCTTTCCAAAGGTCAAGTGGGTATAAGTAAGGGGTGGTATAGACCTTGCTTCTTGTTTTTGGGTTTGTTGGGACAACACAGAATACATCCTCTATGATATCGACCTACATCTTCTTGTATTCTAGGCCAATCCACATACCTCTACAAGTTGGAAATTGTCTTCCCAACACCAACTCGTCCTGCAATTTTGGAAGTGTAATACTCTCTGATAAGCTGTAGTCGTCCACCTTAGGGACATAAAGATTATAGAGCTTGTAGAATAAATCATTTTGGAGATGATAGTCAGCCTTGTTCTCACCTTATTCTATACGAATTTGGCCCTGTAGCTATTGAAAAACCTCCTTGATGTCCTCATATTATGTGTATGCCTCTCTATATGCATCATGGGTAAAAGCTTCCATGTTCATCATAGTTCCCAAAGAAATTATTTTGGATGTGGGAGACCTTGGAAGCATCTTTTCCAACTTGTTTGTGTTTTCCTTCTTATACATGATGACTAGATGAAATTGATATAAAAACCCCATGCACTTGTAATGCCTAGTTTGTTTTTTTCTTAATTTGGGCCTGCAAATATTGTAGTAGGTGGTGATATGTGTGGATGATGGTCTCTTTTCCCATCAGATATTTCTTCCACTTCTTGACAACTTGAACCAAGGCATAGAGTTCCTTGTCATAGGTAGGGTAGTTGAGAACTGCCCCATGAAATATTTTAGAATGATATCATATAGGTATTCTTCCTTGCATCAAAACTAATCCCATGGCATACCCACTTGCATCTATCACCACTTCAAAAGGATTGTGCAAGTTTGGTAATGTGATAAATGGTGCTTGGTAATGGCATACCCACTTGCATCTATCACCACTTCTTTTCCATTTTTTTCAGAAATGGTTTAAGATGTAGACAGAGTGAATGACCATCTAAAAGTTAATCTATTCTCTACTCTACCCCAAACATACCAAAAAAAATGAAAATAAAGCAATAAGAGATAATATCAAGTAACTGTACCTTTGATCCCACGTTTGGTGATGATCTCCTCAAGCTTGGTAGTTGCAATGACTGGACATCTCCTCCCAAGGATGACCTGCATCCAAAGATAGGAAAGCAAGGACTACAAGCATGCTATTATATTCATGAGTTGGGGTTAGATATCAAATTATAAGTATAAATAAATGAAAATACAAAAAACATCATCATTTAGGACAAGAAAATGTGATTCTTTTATTCATCATACAAAGACTGAAACTTACAATATATGTCGCCCACTATTCCATGAAACTGGTTCGGGCTCCTCTTTACCATGCTCCAAGTGCACTATGAATGTAATTATTCTCTCAATATTTTGATCACCTCAAGGAAGGG
>ML778140.1:1434529-1446120 GCA_009831015.1 Picea engelmannii | reverse complement strand
GGGGGGGGGGGGGGGTGAATCAGTTGTTACTGTACTTAAACAATTTTAAGTCTATTAAACCATTTTTAATCTTTCATCAAGTGACCATCAATATGATACATCATATGAACAACATAAACAATGAGCATCAATCACACATAAGATATACACAGAGACAGTTTTTTCACGAGGAAACCCATAAAGGAAGAAAACCTCTTTTTCTTCGAAATGATAGGTAGTCTTTTAAGTTATGTACATCATCTATGTTTGAGCACAAAATAAAAGTGAGGCTACTACCTTTGTTTTACAAGATGCAACTTGTTGAGAGAACCAACTCTTTGGTTTCTCTAGCACCAACTAGAAGGAAGCACCAACTCCCTAAGAGTTCCAGCACCAACTGGATGGAAGCACCAACTTCCTAAGAGTTCTAGCACCAACTGGATGGAAGCACAAACTTCCAGTTACACAGGCACTGACATGTATATCAGAGAACCAATGTTCTCCCTTGCACCACCCTACCACCCTGGTTTCTCTGGCTGTAACCATATGGAAGCTACAACTCCCTGTGTTCAAGCACCCACTTGAACCTCTGAGGACAACAGTCCTCCCTAGCACCTCCCGACCACCCTGAAATATAAAACTTTGCTTTATGTGAATTTATTACAGTGATTCAATAGTTTTCATTTGCTTACCAGGCTTATCATTGTTCTGCTATGCCGCTCTGCTCTGCCTACATCAGTGTCTTTCTGCTTGCATCCTCTTCAACTTTCTGATCCTCTCCACTGTTTTAGCATGCACACCTCGTATTTATCTTCTTCTCACAGATATGCATCTTTGATATGTGCACATTCTTCTCTCTTAACCTATTCTATTATATTCCACATATGTTTTTCATCTCTGAGTTTTATTTACACTACGCATACTGTAATTTTACCTTTCTATAGTTCAATTCATTTTTCACTCCACACAGCCACGCGTGCACAGTCATAGCGTGTTTCTTTTATTCAAATACTCTTTCTTTACACCTCGAATCTTCTTTGGAAAAAATGCCTCAGCAACTGAATCACCAATCGTCCAAGAACCATGATTCAGTTCTGCTAATTGAATCGTAACTAATCGATTACTTGTGAGGTGAAACAGTAGCCCTTCGATCAAGTTTCCAATTAACCAACACCGTTGGATTAAATCCACAGGATTTCGCTTTTATCTCATATGCCCACTAGCTATGACCGAGTGCTAAACAGAATTTGAATTTCATGATTTTGCATTTCGGCATTCCTGTGATGAAGGGTCTCGACACTCCAAGTCGCGATCGCCGAGAATCCAAGATGGAGCTTAGCACCGCTAGTTTCTTCCCCTCATGTGACCATCGACAGTGACCATAGGCTGCGCCAAAAGGCATTTTGTATTTCGTGAACTTATGAACTTCATCGAGCCTGATCAACGGTTGAGATCTCCAATGATTTGATGGTCCAGATCTCATCCCGATCTCACATATCTCGATTCCTGTGATGAAGGATATTGATACTCCAAGTCACGATCACTGAGACTCCGATATGGGGCTTAGCACCACTAGCTTATTCCCCTAACGTGACCACTAGTGGTGACCATTATGAACTTCATCGAGCCTAATCAATGGTCCACGATCTTGATGATTTGATGATCTAGATCTTTTCGTGATCTTACATATCGTGAGTTCCCACACCATGCTCCGTTGACTCCTCCAATGTGAAATTCAGCGAAATTCCAATCACTTGCCACATGTCCTATGACTCCAATGGTCAGGATTGTTATCGCGATTTTGCATATTGCGAGTTCGAACCTCTTTCCTTTGGATTTCTCGATCTACGAAACTTCGAAACAAAATCTTTGTCGTGCTTTGAATGTTTTCCTCCTTCTGAGCTTACACTGTTGATCTTGCCATTATCGCTATTCTACTGATCATGTTGAGGTTCACCATCAATGACAAACACTCATACTCTACCTCTGTCTAAAAAACATGCTAACATAAGAAGGGGTTGATGAGGGAATGTTGAGGCAATATCTCACAAAAGGTAGCAAAAGCTTGGGCAAGGAGGGGGAGTGAAATTGGGCAGAGTTTCATTGTAAATTATGCTTGGATGTGAAATGAGACTCCAACACCTCCTTTATATGACAAAAGGATGGTTATTCGGTTGGGTGACATGCTATAGCAGGTGAATTGGTTGGGAAACCTCCAATAGCCCGTGAATTTCAACAAATTCCTTGCAACTTTTTTAATTTTTACAACTTTTGCAAGCATGTGTGAGTTGTAATGGTGCAACAAGTGTATGTACATGAGTTGTAGTGATGTAGAAAGCATATGTACATGATATGTAATGGTGCAGGGCGCGTACATATTATAAAATATGGTTTTTTAAGAAGATCTTCTCAGTAGTTCTTTGGCAAAATATGCAAGTAAGAGGGCCAATTCCATGTATGCATGAGTAGGGTATTTTAGGGTTATAACAATATTGATTTTTCAATTGATCGTATGCCAAGAGTTACAACTGTATCCAAATATGCTTATAGAATGAGTATCCCTGAGCTAATAGAAATAAATATGAAATTACAAGAGATGTTGGAAAAGGGATATATTAGACTCAGTGTGTCTCTATGGGGAGAACCAACATTGTTTGTAAAAAAGGACAATACCCTCAGACTATGCATTAACTACAAGAAATTGAACAAGGTTACAATGAAAAATAAGTATTCGTTACCCCATATTGATGACATGTTCAATCAATTAAGAGGTGCCACAATATTTTCAAAGATCAACTTGAGATTTGGATAACATCAAGGATTAAGATATTCATAAAACAACATTCAAGAAATGGTATGGTCATTATGAATTTGTGGTAGTTCCATCCAGACTTACCATTACACCAACCACATTCATGTGTCTTATGAATAGTGTCCTCGATAAATATTTGTATTGGTATTTATCAATGACATCCTTGTCTACTCCAAATCTAAAGAGTAACATAAGGAATATCACAAAATAGTATTACAAGCACTAAGAGAGAATCGGTTGTATGCCAAATTTAGCAAATGTGACTTCTATCAGAAACAAGTCCACTACTTGGAACATGTCATTTTAGAACAAGGGATTATAGTTGATCCAGAAATGATTAAGGCCATCATGATTTTCCCTACTCCAAAAAACTTGACGGATGTGAGATCATTTATTGGGCTAGAAGGATATTATCAAATACTCATTAAGGGATTGTCCAAGATTGGTCATTGTTGAGTCTGAGAATTTCCATCCTTTCACAATATTTCTTTTGACTTTTAAATCATTTTCTTCTTTTCTGTAACAATATTTTTAATCCATTTCAATATTTATATGTGGGATTAGGCTCAATATTTTTCAATGCATTTATTTTAGTATTTTAAGTGAGTTTATGATTAACTATTATAAAAATAACATGTTTTCACTTTTCCTTGAAAGTTGGGAAAGTTTGGTAATGTTTATGGGTATATTTGGAGATTCCAACAATGCCAAATTTTACTACTTAGCCTCGAATTCGAATTCCCTCTTCAACTCTTGAAGATTTGATGAAGATTTCAGACGATCACTCAAGTATCTTGGATATCATGGAAGATTTGTTATCAAATATTTTAGAGATATTTGTGAGAAAAGTTTTAGAGATATTACTTGCTAATTATTAGCAAATGGTTGTAACCACATGAGAGATATGCAAATTTAATTTTATTATTGGTTATCTTAGTTTTGTATAAATAAGAGTACCTTCTCCATTCCAAAGAGAGGACTCTTGGAGCATATGTCTAGATGATGATGGAATAGAATAAATCATTTTGATATTTCTCTTCATATAGCTTCTCATTTTCTAGTTTTATAAATAGTGTGATTTGATTTAGTTTTTTTTATGTATATTAGTAGTAGCATGTGATAGTTATTGGATGAATAAGGATGGTATGTTCATATAAAATGATAGGTCATACTTACCAAATTCAATAGAGTTGAAGAAGCTCATCGTGGATGAACTTCACAAGAAAACACACTTAGGGAACCCAAGTTACCAAAATATTATCATTGCAATGTGGAAACAATATTATTGGCCTGGAAAGAAAAGAGAAATTATGGACTTCATTTCTAGATGTATTGAGTGTCATCAAGCCAAGGTTGAACACAAACACCCATTATGATTACTACAACCCTTACTAATTCCTGAGTAGAAATGGGAAGTTATATCAATGTATTTCATCACATGACTGCCAAAGACTGTAAAAAAGCATGATGCAATCATGGTTGTGGTTAACAAAATGATAAAGGCTTCTCACTTTATCCCTATAAATTCAATCCCTAAGGTGGTTAACAATGCAGAAATTTTCATGAGGGAAATTTTCAGATTGCATGGTATGCCTAAAACAATTATATCCGACAGAGATGAAAAAATCACATCAACATTTTGGAAATCATTGTTTGAGGGATTGGGGACACAATTAAACTTCATCACTACCTATCATCCCCAAACTGATGGGCTAACAGAAAGGGAAAACTAAATACTAGAATACATGATTCAAATGTACATCATGAATAAAACAACAAGATGGGAGGACTACCTACATTTGGTACAAATTTCTTATAACAATGGCTATCAAGCATAACTAAAGATGAGTCCCTTTGAAGAAATCTATGGTAGGAAGCACAATATCTCAATTATTTGGGATAATATAGTGGGTAGAATTATGCTTGGACTCAAGATGATGAAAGAAATGGAACAAGAATTCATTAAAATTAAACAAAATGTGAAAATAACCCAAGATAGGTAGAAAATATATGCACATAAGAACAATACAAAGAAATAATGTAAAGTTGGAGAACATGTGTATCTCAAAGTCAAACCCCAAAAGAGTTCCCTATGGCTAGGGACCTATTCTAAACTTTCATCCCGATATTACAGACCCTTTGAAATCTTAGAAACAATGGGACCTGTAGCATACAATCTTGCATTGGCTCCTAATGTTAAAACACATAATGTTTTCCATGTCTCATTGCTTAAAAAGTATCTACATGATCCTAACCATATCATTGATTGTGTTGTGATCTAGGTGGAACTAGAGGGAGAGTTCCAACCATAAACCATGTGTATACTAGAAAAGAGGGCAATGATGCTCCAGAACTGATCCATCGCCCTGGTAAAAGTGTAACGGAAGCACTTTGGGCCAAGTGAAGCTACATTGGAAATGGAGGATGCCATGAGAGAGGCATATCCAATTTTGTTTTCTCTTAAGACATTATTGTAAATAACAGAACACCAAGGATGATATTATTCTGAGGGGGAGGGTATTTCATGTCCCTATTTTGATTCCTTGATTAAATTCATAATTATTTATGTTTAAAAACAATTTTATTTTGACATGGATATTTTATTATCATGCCATGGTAATCTAGAAATATTGAACATTGCATATCTTTTGATTTTTCAGTTAATAAAGAAACCATACAGTTGATTGAGCATGAGTGCCTATAGGGACCATGATACCATGAATGGGAAAAAGTGAGGGGGGCAAAAAGGTGGTTCTACATGTCAAAAATCACAAGCCACCCTTGCTAAACTATTTTGTGTGATGATAAATTATTTTTTTGAATTACCATCTATTTTTCCCTTTGAATTATCCAAAGCCAATAATTGAATGCATGTAAGGACATTGGTGGGAAAGTCATCTCACCAAATAATCAGGTCATGAGAAAGTACCCATATGATGGGAATTGTATAATTAACTACATGTAAGAGGTGGGTGTGATATTCATTTTACTAGGTTAATGAGGTATGAATGAGTACAATCAATTTTGGGAATGGTGAGATTCAAAGCACACATGGGAAAAAGAGTGAGGAATTTGACTAGAGGAGAGAGATGAGTTTTGGGAAGGAAGGAAGTGAGGAAAAATAAAGTGCATGCAAATAAAGAGATCCAACCATAGTGTGTGAGGAATACCAACCAAGAAAATAAGTGTTTACCACCTTGAGAAGAGTATGAAATCTAGGAAATTTGTTGGAGTTATAGGACTACAGCTTGGGCCTTCCTAGGCACACACTGAGGAGCACTGGAGGGGCGGGCTTATGAGGGTATGTGTAGCAGATAAGGGATTTGTTTCCTTATGTTGTGTGGGGCAAGCATTGTAGTTCCCAAAATATGTTTTATGTTCCTAAGAACTTAGCAGTTTGTTCCTTGGAAATTAAATTCCTACATTAAATTGAGAGACTTCCCATAAAATCCTTGAGAGTGTTAATGTTTACCATATGGTATCATGGCCTAGCTAGGGGGTGACCTATTGTAAATATATTGATGTCCAAAAAAACCTACGTTTGGGTAGAATATATCTAACCCTCAGTGCATTGATTGGACAACAAATTTTAAATAGATAAGTCTCTAATTACTTCTCTATAAATTCACATACATATTTAAATTGGAGAGAAAAAATGTATGTTTTGTGATGTAAAAAATGATCTACTTTATTGGCTTGTGAAGAGAGATTAAAATATCCAATTAAATAATGGAAGGGAAAGGTTTTATGTATTTCTATGTGAGAAGTGTATTTAAATTCATTGGTTATTCCTCTTTAAGATTTATGCTACAAAACAAATATGCAATTAAATTATGATATTTATCAAATCAAATTGTGGAAATGAAGACTGGTAATATTGTTTTCTTCAAGTGTTGAGATTAAATAAAATGTAACTGTTTTGAATGTTTTCTAGTATGGGAATTTGAATGACTTTTGGGTGTTATGGGTGTTGGGAATGTGAGTCCGTTAGTCAGAAAATAGTTGATTTATTGTTGCCTATTTCTTATGCATAATGACATGTAACCCTTATTAAAACGAAATCATCCTTACCCATGCCTTAGCGCTATAATTGCTATGCAATTTTTTTACTTGTAAAATGTGTCAATTGGCTATAGAATTCCTTAGAGAACATCAATAATTCTTTCCAAATACTTTTTCTTGGAAATATGTGTCACCCAAAATATTCTCTATGGATTTTCTGAAGAAAACATTGCTTTAGTTTTTCTTAGAAATTAACTAAGCCTTATCACTGAGAAATGAACTCAAATGAGTGTCCATCCTAATGGTGCCTAAAATTCATCTTTGGATTTGGCATCTTGTTTTACCCCTACATAAGTGCCCCAAGATAATATCCAATCAACACTATGAATACCTTTCTTATCGATGAGTTTAACACTTAGAAGTTTTCTAGGAAAAATTTCAAAATGTTTTGCTTATCACACAAAAATTATTTTCGAATGATACAACGTGTATCACATGAAAATAATTTTTGTGTGACATATCTTATATCTCATTTCTCTCATTATCACATCAGTGAAAATATTGAAGGGTGCGATGTATCACATCGAAAGTGTTTTTCGTTGTGATATATCGCAAGGTAGGAACTTTTACTCCTTGCGGAAACCAATTGATACTTGGTAATTTTTGAAGAAAAGATGGGAAGATTCTTGTGTATCACAAAATGGACCTAACCCCTCACGTAGGTAGAATAATATATTCCGATGTAATAAAGGTCAATATTAATAAGTCCTATCAATAAGGAAGAATAATTCCAATGTAAGAAGACCTAATAGAAGCTTTCGCTTCTAGAGTATAACTCCGCAGGTGTAAAAAAAAAAAAAACTCATATCAGATTATTCTTCAAATCCTGTTGGCACCATTATTTGAGACCCATTCCATTGGATTTCTATATTCTGCCTTATCACATTCATACCTATCATTTTTCAGTAAATTTTTTGACCCCACCAACCTCTATTAGATTCCCTCGTCATCATGACCCATACTCATAGCCAAGACTTGGAATCTTGCTTCAATGCTTTGCACTATAATTTCATAGAGACCCAACACAAAGTGAGACAACTTAGTGACAATATTTATACCATCAATAAAAACATACATTCCTCCATCGTCACCTCAATCGAGGAACTCAAACAAGACTTCAAACAAGACATTACTACCCAGCTTGAATCTGTCACTACGATGATCTGCACCAAGCTGCATATCCCTACCGATCCTACCTTATCTGACCCACCTTTGCATACCGAAGGTAAAACTTCCTCTCATTCTCATAATTTTCAGCCCCATCACTTTCAGCGTGACCTACGACTTCCGTGTGTGGATGTGACCAAATTTGATGGCTCGGATCCCACTGGCTGGGTAACTCAAATGGAACATTATTTCTCTTTGTATGACATTATGGATGGGTTGTCCAAACTACGGTATGGTGTTCTCCATCTAGATCAAGAACATTGGCAATGATGGTAATGGAGAAAAACTACCCTCCAAGGGTATGTTGCTTGGACACACTTTTTGGCAGAGCTTTATGAACTTTTTGACACTAATACCAACCTTTTAGGTCATTTGACAAAGTTGAAACAATCTGGCATAGTGGAAGACTTTATATCTTTTGAGTGAATGGATTTTCATACAGAAGGAATGTTTGATGATTTTCCTGATAATTTTTTATCAGTGGCCTCAAGGATGAGATTCGTTCCCATGTCCTCATGGATCTACCTCGGAGTTGGGTGGAGGCTACTAAAAGAGCTAAGGAAGCACAACAGGTTGTCTCTTCTCAAAACTAGAAACCCTCCTTTATTCCTTGCACTAAACTAGTAAATCCCACTCCTCCTTCTAGTCCACTAAAGATCCAAAAATTGACCAGGGTCGAAATGGATAAACACCAACTCAAAGGCCTTTGTTATAATTGTGATGAAAAATATTTTCCGGGACACAAGTGTAAGGAACAAAATATTTTTATGGCCATCTTGGAGGATGTTTCGGAAGAGGATGTTGAGGCTCCCCTTGTGTCCATGTCACATGAACCCACTGACATAACCCCTCCCTCAGACCCTCCCAAAGTAGAACTGATCATTTCCCTAAATGTTCTCACTGGCTTCTCTGTTCCCCAAAACCTCAAGCTAATTGGCTACATCAAGCATAGGAAGGTCATCATTCTTGTTGATAGTGGAAGCACCCATAATTTTATTCATCGCCGCATTGCCAAAGAAACTAATTTCTATATCTGTGCAGTCAATAATTTCCAAATCATGATTGCCAATGGCGAGTCCATGAAATGTGGAGGGCGTTGTGAAAATGCACGTCTCCAAATTGGTGACTACCAACTGAAATATCATATGTCTTCTATCAACATGGGCAGTTGTGACATTGTGTTGGGTGCAGAATGGCTAAGGAATTTGGGTCTTATTCTCATGGATTTTAAGGAATTAACCATTCAATTTGACCAGGAGGGCCAACAATATAATTTTCAAGGCATCATCGTCGATTCATCAGAGATCATTAGTTCCCATCGCATGGAAAAGCTTCTCAAAAAGGGTCATTATGGCATTATTTCCCAACTCCATTCCATACAAGAAACTGAGATACCCTATGTGTCACAGGACCTCCAATCCATCCTCTCTAAACATCAAGTGGTTTTTTCCACTCCATAGGGACTCCCTCCTTCCTGTGGTTTTCATGATCATTCCATTCCCCTTGTCCCAGGAAACCTTCTTCCCAATATCTTTCCCTATCGTCACCCCTTTTCCCCAAAAAATGAAATTGAGAAAATGGTTCAAGAACTACTCAACGCAGGTGTTATCCGCTCTAGTACGAGCCCCTACTCTTCTCCTGTTGTCATGGTCCTTAATAAAGAAGTTTCTTAGCACATGTGTCCTTCCACACCCTCAATAAACTCACCATTAAAGACAAATTTCCCATTCCTGTCATTGATGACCTCTTGGATGAATTGAGTGGTGCCCATTTCTTTACTAAACTTGGTCTTCGTTCTGGCTACCACTAGATCTGTATGAAAGAGGTAGACATTCCTAAGACTACATTTAGAACTCATGAGGGCCACTATGAGTTTTTGGTCATGCCCTTTGGCTTGTGTAATTCTCCCTCCACTTTCCAAAGCCTCATGAATCATGTCTTTTGTCCTTTTCTCTGTCATTTTTTCTTAGTTTTTTTTTATAATATCCCCATATATAAAAAAACCTGGAAAGACCATCTTTCTCATGTGGATCGAGTTCTCCATCTACTCTCTCAGCACCAATTTTTCTTGAAACAATCTAAATGTGATTTTGGTGCCTCAGAAGTCGAGTACTTGGTTCATCTTGTTGGCAAGGCTGGCGTCAAGGTGGATCCTAAAAAGATTGAAGCTATGCAAGACTGGCCTCACCAAAATAATCTCAAAATATTGCATGGTTTTTTGGTCTTAACATGTTATTATCGCAAGTTTGTTAAGAATTATGGAAATATTGTGGTACCTCTCACTGCACTCCTTAAAAAGAATTCTTTCACTTGGACTCCAACAACTACTCAGGATTTTCAAACCTTGAAGATGGCCATGTGCACCACTTCAGTCCTGGCCCTTCCTGATTTCACAAAGACCTTTGTCATGGAATGTGATTCTTCAGGGAAAGGAATTGGCATTGTCCTTATGCAAGAGGGTTGGCCTTTGGCCTTTACCAACAAACAATTGTCTAAGAAAAAATTGGGCAAATCAATCTATGAAAAGGAAATGTTGGATATTCTGCATTATTATCTGAAATTGTCTCTTTTTCAAGGCATTGAGTACTTTTTCTGAGGGTTTTCTATGCTATATTGATATTTGGTTCTTAACATATGGTATCAGAGCCCAAGGTCTTGGGGTTTCGCTGCTACATCTGAGACACCATGGAATTTTCTCTATAACTTTTTTTATACAACGTTTCAAAAGGAACGGCTTGGAGTATATTTAGTAGATAGATCAAGGTACGTTGTGTTTGAAATTCAACTCCTGAGGCCTTATACTTTTGGAGATACATCCTGTACAAGATAGGGTTATGGAATCATCTTGAACTAATTCATTGTGGCATTTTCTCTATAAAAATTTTTTTGTAACGTTTCAAATCCTGACCTCTGGAGGATATTTATAGAAATTAGTAAGGTATCTGTGGTAAAAATTTCAGCTTCTAGGTCATCTTAAATTTGTATATACACCCTGTGTAAGATAGGGTATTTGACTAGTCCTATTGACTAGTCTCAAGAAGGTGTTCCAGGTAAAACAATCATAACTTATTCCTAGAGTATCCAAATTGAGTGGGACTAGTTTCATCAGATCATGGACATTTTGTAGTATTTCTGGTGCAAGTTTCAAAATTTTATATCAATTATTGTGTGTGGGGCACGCTATACAAGTGAGATCTCCTGGAAAGGCCAAAACTCGGCAAGTTGTGGGGAAGTTACCATAAATTCCACTTGGCACATCCAATTTTGATTAGACCTATGGCATTGCAGAGAAGAAATATCAAAGAACTACATAAAATAAATTTTCATACCCAGAAGGACTGAAACTTGGGAGATACAATAGAAGAAATATTTTCTAGCAGAACCACCTCAAAATCAAGGTTCAAAAGTGATACTTGGCCAACATTCCACCAAAAAGGGAACTTCTACACCAAATAAGCCTCCAGAAAATCCTACTTGAACTCTTGATGAAGGTGAAGAAATGCGTAGGGACATAAATGAACTACAAAATAAGATGGATTCAATGGAAGCTAAGTTGGATACTAAGATGGAT
>ML778140.1:1315710-1429170 GCA_009831015.1 Picea engelmannii | reverse complement strand
TCCTATATATAACAAGGAGACATTTTCATTTTGAATCATCTTGTACTTGAACATTTAAGTGGGGTAAAAGGAGGTTGCCCCCTCGAAGAGGCTTATTATCTGAAATTATCTCTTTTTCAAGGCGTTGAGTACTTTTTTTGAGGGTTTTCTATGCTATATTGATATTTGGTTCTTAACACGAAATTCCCTCAAGGATGACCATTGTCAGAAACTAGCGCCCAAATTTTATGGTCCTTATACCGTTCTCAAGCATGTGGGACATGTGGCCTATCAATTAACGTTTCCCAGACATTCTAAGCTCCATCCTATTTTTCATGTTTCCTGCTTAAAGAAGGTGATTGGAACTAAGTTCCAAACTCAAATCAACCTTCCCGAGTTGGACGAAGAAGGCTCCATTTGGATACAGCCACAAGCAGTTTTGGACCAGTGTGAGCATCGTCTATGTTAGAAAACTATCAAGGAAGTGTTAGTCCAGTGGAAAGATACAACTCCAACATATGCGACTTGGGAACCAACTACCATTCTGTAGCATTTTCCACATCTCAATCCTTGAGGAAAATGTTTTTTTTAAGGGGGAGGACATGTTAGGGACCTAACTCCTCACATAGGTAGAATAATATATTCCAATGTAATAAAGGTCAATATTAATAAGGCCTAGCAATAAAGAATAATAAGTCCAATGTAAGAAGACCTAATAGAAGCTTCCGCTTCTAGAAGGATCTTCCTCTATATGGTTCTTTTGATAGACATATTTAGTATAAATAGGAGTCAAGGTTATGAGAACTTTTGTCTTGATATTATTGTAATAGAGCTTTGCTCTGCTGGAAGTTTCCCCCTCAAAGAGGCAAGTGAACATTGCACTCAGTAAAAGTTCTCTTTCTGGTGTTATTCTGGTATCATTTTGGTATTATTGTGGTGTTGTTTTGGTTATATTGTTGTTCATCTGCCATTTCTAGCTATTTATTTATGTTCTGCATACTTTTTTATATCTGGAATATTACACAGACTACTTCATTTTTTGTCAGTGATTGTATAGATATCTATAGATCACTACTATGGAACATTAGTTACTCATGTAGCCTATATCTGTTGTAAATTATTCACTCTTTGAGTGTGGAATATAGTGAATACAATTCTTTTTATTATATTCTCTCATCTCTTCTCTCCTCTCAATTTGCAAGCTTTGTATGAATTTTTGTTAGCTAGATTCTCTGTGAAGGTGTCACCATAATTCTATATGGTATCAGATCCTTGATTTCTAGGAGAAAGCACATAAGCATTTCTATTTGCAGGTATGGGAGGAATATGTAGTTAAAAAAAATGGATTACTCACCGACAATACTTCTCACACCTGATAACTACTCCAAGTGGAAGATAAAAAATTTGCATCAACTCAGATGTATAGACTTGTACCAAATAACCATGGCAACAAAAGTAGAGCCTAATTACGCTGATGAGAAAAAATATTTTCTGAATAGAAAAAAACATGGCTCTTGGATTGATCTACATATCTATTTCACCTGAACTACAATATCATGTAGAGGAGGAATCACTCTCAACTCCAGATGAAATATGGACCATATTGGAGGTTCTATTTGGGAATAAGGAAGTTTGTGATGATTTCATGCATGATATTGAAAAGATAGAGCCAACAAAAGTTCCACTCGAATATCAAGCCTCTCATTTTGAAGAGCCTTCTACATAGGTATTTGCACAACTTTTTGTTCCATTCATTGGAGATGATGTCTACTCCATTTCATATCTATTTTATGAATCACATGTGAAATATGGCATGCATTCATATAAGGAGATGCATGCAGACACTTTTTCATGCACCATGCATGCATCTTGTTATCACTCTATAATTTTCCTAGGTGGATGAGTCAAGTCACAAAGGTAACCTAAAAACCAACTTTAAGACTGGAAGCTAGCCCTTCCAACCTAGAGAGGGCTCTCTCTGAGACTTGATCTATGATAGATAGATTTTCTTTAAACTGATGGCTAGGTTTTGATGATTGAGGTAGTTTTTTCAAGGTTTGTTGGAAAGGAGGTATGATATCTCTTGGGCTATGGAGTCAACCCATGAAAATGAATGAAAAAAATGACTGGTAGGTAGAACTTTCCAGAGGAACAAAGGCTAAATTAGGTGATGAAATTTCTGTTTTGAGTTTGGTTGTGTAGGGTGGAAGAGGAAATGAGACATATAGCAGAGTTAGAGCACCATGAGAGATGAATTATGACCTAGTTAAGAAGAGAAACAAAGTTTAAATCACTTGAGTCTAAAGCACCATTAGATGAATTCTAGACCCTTTAATTATCCAATTTAAACAAAAGAAAATAAAGATGAAAGTAAGTACACAAGAAGTACATACAAATATAAGAATACAAACTTCAAACCACCACCATTAGATTTTTTTCATAAAAAGTTCAGGACTTTTGCATTTCTATTTCATTCAGATTCATAGAATATTACAATAAGGATCAAAATAACTATACTTTCTTCCAACTCTCCTCTCCCTTTGCACCTTCAAAGTGCTCAAATATATAGATAAATATCATATTATAGCCTGAGGTAGAAATCCCTCTTTTCCAAAAACAGAGAGTTGTTACAATAGCTTAGGAAAGAATATTTGCCAAAAATATGCTCACATCCTACTATCTAGTATTTGATTTTTGACCAACTAAAATTGTGCCAACTGAAGAGAAAATCATGGGATATGATAGAAGAGTATGAAAAGTTCAATATCCATATCAATTTTGGATTCACCTTGCTGAGTTGGAGGATCATCAAGTCAAATTTCAAAGATTATAGAACATTGTCAGCAAATCTGGCTTGGCGAAATTATGGAAAATAGACATCAAATATCATTTCATATCTTCCAAATAATAACACTTGTGTAAAAAATAAAAGAGTTTTTTGTTATTGGGTCCATTCTTGAAAAAAAATTCTTTTGGTTTTCAAAAATTCTTCTCCCTCTCCTCGAAATATGCGCCCAAACATGATGACTAAAACATGAAAGCATTAAATGCTAAAATCTGGAAAAATGGACCGTAAATATTCATTCGAATCTCTCAAAATATGACACTTGTGTACAAAGTGAGAGAGGTTTTTGTTATTGAGCTCATTCTTCACGAAAATCTCTTGATATTTTTCCAAACTCCTCTTTAGTTTCTCAGGAAATGATCTTTAAGTTGACTGAAAAAATGTCATTTGCATAGCGTGCATGTTGTCTAACTGCTACCTACAACATTTGCATAGAAAATTTGCGTAGAAAACTCCATTTTGTTGAAATTCATGCAGATCCAGCTGGCAGCAAATGACTGGGGGCTTGTGTTTGCCTCAAAACTAATTTTCCATTCACCTCATGTTGTCCTTTCGATCTCTATGTACTTACAGTAATTGCGTACAAAATTTTCTACGCAAGTTTTGTACATGACAATTCTTAGCAAAACCTAGAGAGATGGTTTAGATGATGGCTTTTTGCTTGTCATACTTCTATAAATTAGGGGTATAAAGGATGTAAAATGATACAAAAAGTATTTCACTTTACAAAAACCCTCACTCCTTTTATCACCATTACACTTTGCACTTTCTCATAGTGGACAAGATTTCCATAAAATAAACAAAACTTGTGATGACCCTGTACATTTGAACTCTTCTTCCTGGATGAGGATATTGAGGTTCTCTTTCCCTATTCTGCAACACCTGCAACAAAATTTGTGTAGAAAAGGGATGTTGCGTAGAGGTTGTGTAGTGAGAGACTTTTCACAGGAGTTGCATAGCGAACAACAGAGTTTGCATAGCAGAGGATTCTTGGAGCTTTCTCGAGAGGAAAAAGGCCAAATCACAGGTCGAGTATGCATGCAAATTAATAAAAGGTGGTGAAGATGCATGTATGAATTTATAGGGAGAGGTTTTGAGAGGGAAAGTACCTGTTTGAGGTGATAAGACCTTTCAAATCATTTAAGCGACTTGTGGAACAAACACAATTTTTGAGTTTCCAAGGTACAAATGACATGAGGACCATCACCACTTTTACTGACATAATCACATGTGATTATGTTTACTGATATACTTAGACACAACCTTCCCTCCTAGACTTATGACTCGACATTTAAATAACACTTCCCACTTTGTGAAGTCATTTTAAACTCAAAACCAAAGAACTTTACAAACTCTTTCATGATGATTGACATCCTATGGACCCTTAATGACTTCTTCACCTTCATAATATGTAATTATGTATACAAACCATTTGACTCAAAATTATGACTTGACACTCATTGGCATGCACCTTATCTTTTATTTTATCAATAACCTAAGGCTTCTTGAATCATCCCATGAATCAAACATACACACACATACTCAATGAATCAATTAGGAATGCATTGGTATTCCCAAGACCAAGGCATGACTTTGCAGACTCTGGAAAACCTCTAACTTTACCCTAAAAATAATGATGCTAACATTTGGCTCCAATGGAGATGCTATCCTCCCTATGAGGTAGAAAAGAACAACAGACCATGTGCCTTATCCATTGGGATGATCCAAAATCATGTCTGCAACCTGTTTCAATCCTCAACCAAGAAAACTACAAACTGTACTGTAAACTCATTGCTGAAAAGAAAATTCTGAACACTAAAAACTGATAACTGTTGAAAACCACACTGTGTACACTAAAATATGCAATGTAAACCAAACAGTATCATGTTGCAAACTGAAAATCAATTGTTGAAATTGATGCTCGACCAACAAGCTTATTTTCACACGTCTATCTACTCTAAAACTGCTGAAATGAATACTCAATCAAGTGATGCTAAAATGCTAATGCAACCAATCAAGCAATTGTCTACCTGATTGTTCTCTGCTCACACTTTTCTTAAGTAGGTAGGCAAATGCAAAAGACGACAACTGAAAACAAAAATTGAATCCAAAACCTGAGCTTATGAATGAAACAAATTCCACCTTCACTGATGACTACAATAGGATGGCCACAAGATCTTGAAAATGATGAAAAATCATTTCTTCTTGATGAACTAGAACAAAACGACAATCCTCATTCATTAGTTTTGTTTGTTCTTGCTCTATTTCTTCAGTTCTGAGAACATTGTCAAATGAAATGGAAGCAATAGTTTTGTCTACTCTTCCATGAATATAAAAAAAAACATTCGTACATCCTTGAACATCTTCAAATATGACAACCATATTATGTGCATCAAGGCTATCCTCTTGTTCATCAAACAGTTCTAATTTGGTTTTATTAACCTTCGGGAACTTTTCTTGAGGAATGTCATTTTGACTTTCAAATGAATGAAGGGAAATAATTTCCTGCACATATTCTTCTCGTAAATGTGAAAATCTACCAACATGAACTATTTCATAGTCTAGAGTTCCCATGGATGCATTTTCAAAACCATGATTTTGAAAGGAATCAAATAAAACAACTGCCTCTTCGTTATCTTCCTGCATTTCTGATTGAAAAGTGGCATACACTATTTTTTTGCTTTCCTGAAACTCTATGTGATTTGTTGGTTTACTTCTTGAAGTTTCCATAGATGAAATTTCAGAACCCTCATTCCTGTCTAAGCTACTTAAAATTTCAACAACCACATCATTCTTAGGGGAAGAAAGATAACTTTGAAGCACTTTGTCCTACTGTAAATCTCTTTGAATATCTTCATAAAGTTCAGGAGAAGGAAAATGACTTTCAACGATAAGTTCTTGATCAACTTCATCTTCAACCAAAGGAGGAGCTACTATTTGTTGTTGGGATGAATATTTATAAAGGGATTCTATTATTTCATCATTCATACACTCTTCATCACCAAGAAACATTTTCAAGGTACTTAATGAAATGTTCACAAAATTTACAACAATCTTCAAACACTAAGAAGGAAGGATCATATTCTCCATAATACTCAAAGAATGTTGCGTGAAAATATTTAAGAGATTATAAGCTACCTGGTTTTAACCCTTCATGCCATGATCTTGCTTTCCCTTCTAGGGTATCCATAAACATTTTCATCAAACAATCCTCATGAAACTTAATCTCAATCTTATGTATATGCAAATGAAACTTTATTAAATGTAGAGCAACATCATCCCTGTTCTGATCTTTGAATTTTGGCAAATAAGTTTGCCAATATACACAAGGCATGCGATTTGGAAAACCGGGAATGTGAGAGCAATTCATGGTAGCATACCTTGTAGATATTGAGTTCATCTTCAGATAGTGGAGTCACCAATGATGCTTTGAAATATGGATTATGCATTGAGAGTGGAGTCTCTAGTGAAACTTTAAACTTTTGGATTCTTCAAGGCTGGAGTCACCAGGTGAATGATGTACAACCTTTATGTGTCTGACTATTGTTCATCATCAGTACTCAGATATGAACTTTGTCGTTTATCCTTGGGAATATTTCACCTTCGCTCCCTAGCAACAACGCCAAAATGTTAGCACTGAGTAAATATTTTTGGCTGAGGAAACAACTTACAAAGGTAACCTACAAACCAACTTTAAGACTGGAAGCTATCCCTTCCAACATAGAGGGGGCTCTCTCTTGTCACTTAATCTCTGATAGACAGTTTTTCTTGATAGATCAATGGATAGGGTTTCAAGTTTTGAGAGGATTTGATAAAGTGTTGTTGGCAAGGAGGAGAAGGATGCTTTTTTGGCTATGGAGTCAGATCTTGAAAACAAATGAAACTAATGTCTTGGTAATAGAACCTCACAAAGGAACAAAGGATAAATTTGGTGGATGAAACCTTCAGTTTTTGGATTTAGTTATAGATGGTGGAAGGGGAAGAAAGAAACAAATAACAACATCAGAGCACCATATAGATGAATTATGATCTAGTTACAAAGAAAAGGACAAAGTTTAAATTCCTTGAGTTTAGAGCACCCTTTAGATGAATTCTAACTCTTAAAAATCAATTCAAACAGAGGAAAAATGAGATGTAAATAGATACACAAGAGATACATACACAAAGAGAAGAAAAACATTGTCAACTCATCACCATTAGAATCTCTTTCATGGAGGTTCAGGACTTCTGCATTTCATTCCATTCAGATTCAAAGATTTTACAGTGAAAGTAAAAAATGCTACAGTTTTGCCAACTCGCCCTTTTCCCTTGAAAACATTCAAAATGCTCCAATATATAGATAAACACCCTCACTAAGCTAAGGAAGTCGAAATCCTCTGCTATCCTATGATTTTGGATCTGATTACATAAAAAAGAAGACAATTTGTAAACTACTTGCTAAAAATAGCAAATCCATTTTGCTGAAAAATAGGGGTCAAAGATAACATCATATCTCTGGAATCACAATAGTTGTTACAAAATGGGGAGATGTTTTTGGAGATGAACCCATTCTTGAGAAAAATCTCTTTCAGTTTTTTAAAATTCGTCTCAATGTCCTCAGGATCTACGCCCATAAATGATGACTAAAAGAAGAAAACATTAAATGCTAAATTTTGGAAAAATGGACCGTAAAACTTCATTAGAATCTCTCAAACTCTGAAAAATGTGTAAAAAATGAGAGATATTTTTGTTACTGAGATCATTCTTGACCAAAACCTCTCTGGGTTTTTCCAAACTCCTCTCCAATTTCTCAGGAAATGACCTTGAAGTTGACTGCAAAAATAGTCATTTCCAAAACTTGCATAGCGCACTTGATTTTTCTTGAAACACGTGCAAATTAAGGTGGAAACAACTTGATGAAGATCTATTTTGACCTCTAATTTTGTACACCAATCACTTCATGCTGTCTTTTTCATTCATGTGACTAGAACATTTGCGTAGCGTTGGATCGCTACACAAGTGTTGTGTATGCCTATTTATCAGTCAAAACTATAGTTGCTCAAGAGATTGCCTCATATTGTCATCATTGTTTGAATCATAGGCACAGAGACTTCAAAAATATGTTTATATAGCAATGTGTTTAAACTTATCTTATTTATTCCTCCTTTAATCACTATTTAGTTTGCAACTGTAATGGCTCCTTTGCCAAATTTATTAATTTTTTGCCCTTTTTATGAGCCTGAGACCAAAATGCTCCTTCAAAACCATTTTCATTTGCCAAGTTTATATATTTTTTCCAAATGCAAAATTTTTTCCCTTTGAAAACAGTGGTTCCATCATCTAACATGCATGCGCTACGGAATCACCCAAAACCTTAGAAGCACTACAAAACCATTGTTACAAAATGATGTCAACACATGCACTATGAAATGATTAAAATAGCACGAATTTATGGAGTGCCAACACATCCCAGGAGCCACATGAAAATACTCCCATGTATGCATCTCAAGATCCACACACACACGCCATGCATGCACCTCAGGAGCCAAAAAGGGGGATGTGCACCTCAAATTCAATTATGACACTTTCTGAGTAGAATTTGCATAAAAAAATTTGGATATTTGAATTCCTCTTGGAAAAATACCCATTTTCAAAAACTAATCATTTGAAATGGAGTTCGAGAAATGAAGTTATGAGCTTTTTAAAATCAACAAATTTTCAACATTTTTATGGAAACGTCCACGCGATTTTCAAAGTTTCATCCAAACTTCCCATGGTATGGGATTTGGATCTTATTTTTTCCAATAAGATAAACTTGATATATGTGGACATCTCATTGGTTCATATACTTCATCAGATTCATATAGACATCTACCTCTTCAACAAAATCTTCACTGAGCATAAGCATGCACATTTGCAAGGTCTCCTTGGAGTGAAGGACACAGTTTCTTAATAACTTCTTTTGTTCCTTCTTCATTTTTTTATGCATTGTACTTTGGGGGGGGGTGTACTTTCCCGTGATATTTTCTCTCTTTCCTCTATTTTTTCAGTGTTTCATTCTTATATTCATTGTACAATCAGTACCTAACATGGCCTTGGTTTTCGGGAACCATTCATCATGTACACTGTAGTAGTGTTCAAGGGTGGTGTTGGAGATATTACACACTCACCTAGGTAATTATTTTCCTAAGGTTGATACTCCAATGTTGAAGGCACTTTCATATATGATAATATTATCGCTTGAGAATATTCCCCTACAAAATATGGTGTCTTCCCTCTTCATTTCAGAGTTAGTTGCACCTTAGTTAGACTAGTGGAAGTCACTCATGCATACAACCTCGGTTTTATCACCACTAGTTGCATTTTCACCTCGGTTTCCTCATCATTATTATGCATATCTCATGCATGTGTCCAAGAGGGTGCATATATTTTGATTGCATGTTTTTCTCTCACTTCCACATGTGTGACTCAATTAACTCATGATTGCATAGACTAGTTAACTAGGACTAGGTGGTCGATTACTTTGGTTTCTATCAGTGAGTTTCTAGATCTCTCTAGATCACTACTGTGGCACATTATTTACTCATGTATCCTATATCTATTGTAAATTATTCACTCTTTGATTGTGGAATACATTGAATACAATTATTTTTATTATTTTCTCTCATCTCTTCTCTCCTTCTCTCAATTTGAAAGCTTTGTATGAATTTTTGTTAGCTATATTCTCTGTGCAAGTTTCACCATAATTATACATATGCTTCATTCAATCATGTTCCTTGCATCAGGCCAATGAAGATTAATTGTAGAAAAAAAAAATGCTTGTAAGAATATAGTGCAACAAAGAGAAATTCTAGTGAAAGAAAATACTTGTAGATATATAGTGCATAACAATCCTTTCGATCAGTGAAAACATATGAAAGAAAATAAAGCATCTCAATACTTTGATTTTTACATGGATGGTAAAAATCAAAGAGAAATTCATAACTTTGGGCTTTTATTTGTGTTTCATTTTACATGTAAATTAATGATATTTTTAAGTATGTAAATATGTTAGACATATTGTTAGTTGTGGCACCTCAATTAAACAATGAGGTGAGTGAAKTTGAGAGGGATGTGAGARGACAAGSTGATATGGGTGGTGTGACAAGGTCTCTAAGAGTAATCAAACTTTAGTTCATTGTGTTCACTAAAATTTGGTCCATTGCACTCATTTCACTATTCTCAGGAAATGGTTTGGTGTTTTTGATATACCTTRTCTCCTCGGTATTTKTCTCTTTATATTTTGTTTCATTGTCTTGGGGRGCTTTCCCAAGAAACAAAAMAAATTCTAGGTGCACACCYRAGGTTTTYCATGGAAGTAGATGTTTTAGCCTTATTGCATTGGAAGGTGCTTTCTATAGCCTAGTATGAGGGAGATGTGTATTTCCTTTYGTGCTCAATAAAAAGTTGACACGTATCATTTAAAAAAATATTAATAACAAAAACTATGTTTCAATGTCATCCATAAATAAAATATTTCAATTTCTACCTTAATTAAAATAATTCTACATCAACTTTATATATAGAGAGATATAAATTAATTGAAAGTAAACAAAATTGTATTTCATCAAGAAGTTCTTTCTACTTCCCAATATGAGGGTGAAGTGTAATTCATTCAATTCTTAATATGGAGTTGACACACATCATTTAAAAAAATATTAATAAAAAAAGCCTATTTCATTGTGGGTTATAAACAAAATATTTCATTCACATTAATTTTTTTATATAAAGGAGAAACAATATGAGGACACACTAGCAATAATAAAACAAGAACTAAAATATAAGTCACAATTTGAAACAACTTGCCTCATAGAAGCAAAGAGGTTGGGAAAAACAATTGAACATAAAGATATGTTGATCCATGTCAAGGTAAGCTGCAACAACCTACATAAATATGACATAATCAATAAATATGTGAGATTAAAAGGGTCTAGAGTATTTATAAATTAAGACCTCATTCCAAAGCGCCAAGTTGAATTAAGGAAGGAAGTTCAAAAAGTAAAATAAGCCAAGAAGCAAGGAAAATGGGAAATAATTAGAAATTGAAAAGTTATTATTATGGATAAAATGATAATAATAAATAGGAATTTGGGACACTTCAGATCCTATTTTGGAACTTTCATGGCTTTCCATGGCACAAATTTCCTATTTTAAGTTGGATCCCAAGTAAAATTGATATTATTTTTCTAGTTTAAATGTGGGAGCATGAAGAATCTAAGGTCCCTAACATAGAAATATTTGTCTTGTGATTGGATTGGAACATGAAATCCTATCATAGAGGGATTGGAGACATATCTTGTTATATAAAAAAGAATGTGTATCCTCACATTTGGATTCATAAGACAAACCCTCTCAATCAACGCATTTGGATAGAAATCTCACACATCAATGTGAAGAAGATTTATATAGCAATTTGTTATTTCACACCTATTAATTCTACTTTTTATAAGAAAATAAAATTAGATAAAAGTTGTCCCTATAATACCCTAGAATAAGACATTTATGATCTGAGGAATGAAGGTAATATCCTCCTACTAGGAGAATTTAATTTTATAATTGCAACTAACCAAGATATTCTTTTAAGCAATGATTCCAACCTTAATCCTTTATGGCTAGATGAGGATATTGTTTTATCTAATAGATACAAAAGAAACTCTGAGGACCTAACTAAGAATTTGCATGGTATATAGAGCCTAGTCAAGATTTGTAGTTCTCTAGACCTTATAATTTGCAATGGTGTAATGAAGGGCTAAACTCCAACCAGATCACTTGCATTTATGGGCTCAGCAATAGTGTCGTGGATTATGTGATATCCAATATCCTTGTATCTGACCATATAGTAAATTTTCACCTTTTAAACAAACATGAAACTAAATATGATCATAGTCCCTTAACCCTAACTCTAAACTTTTCCATGCACAAAATCCCCATTGAAGAAAATTTTGATAATGAAAGGCACCTACTTTTTGACAAAAGTAAATATAATCTATTCCTAAAGGATTTAAATAGTAATTTACATGTCCTAACTTATAAGGACAACATTGCAAATTTCTATCATAAATTTACAACAACCCTTTTTACTTCCACTAACAAGTTATATATCAAGGTGTCATGTAAAAGGAACAATAGAAAAACCAAACCGTGGTATGATAAAGAATGTAAAATTTCTAGGAAATCCATTAGGGATGCTTCTAACAAGTCCTTAAAGCGTGATAAGATAAATACATACAAATTCCTAATTAAAAGGGAAAAGGGGTACTATATCAATATAAATTAAGAGAGGTTTTTACACCTATCTAAGCTTGATCCTATGAATTTCTTGAGGAAAATTATAATTCACAAAACTAAAGAAAACAATATTATTCTCTTGAAGGACTAGAATTCCTACCTTAAAAATCTTTATGAAACCCCTAACACCATGGACACCATTCCCAACATTCCTACAGAGGATGAATATTTTTCTTTGGAAGACATAGATTTTAGGGTTAAGAAACTTTCAAATGGGAAATCTAAGGACATTGAATCATGCCAGGCTAAAATCTTTAAAATCAGAGGGCCTATCCTCATCCCTCACATACACAAGTTCTTCAATTTAGCATTCTAGAAGGACTTCCCTAAAACCTAGTGCAAAGCCTAATTGTACATATTTTTAAAAGTGGGGATAAAGACATTCCCTCTAATTATTGGACCATTATGATTAGCTCTATTTTATCCAATCTATACGAAATTAGATTGGAAAAGAATATTAGATTATGGATAGAAAGCCATGGAAAAAGAGATAAAGGCCAGACTAGGTTTAGGAGATATCATTTAATTGTGGTCCACCTTGGTAATATTAGGATAATTGTAATGTACCCCAACCAAGGTGAGGTCCATTACTTGTGGAAATACACATAAAATAATATAATTTCTTCTAAACATATTCATGTAGCTTACGAACTACAAGAAATCACACATATTAGCCATTTTGTTACGATTAGTGTAAATGCAGCTACAACATGCTAAAATAAACAAGGATGGAGATAATAAACTCATTTTATAGAAACATATAAACCATTCACATATAGAGGATTAAAGACACAACAATTTATATGATAAAATAATACATAACAAGATAAAACACTTATCTTTTTAATTC
Organism: Picea engelmannii; assembly: GCA_009831015.1. Taxonomy (NCBI): domain Eukaryota; kingdom Viridiplantae; phylum Streptophyta; class Pinopsida; order Pinales; family Pinaceae; genus Picea; species Picea engelmannii. The sequence continues at coordinate 1,416,190 of ML778140.1, read as the reverse complement.
AGTTGTGCAACCAACTATTTTGGATGGACGTTCCACCCAACCATAGACTTGTTCTAGATATCAATATTAAGTCACCCCCAAGATGGGGCTAGGAATCCTTAAAAGAGGGTGGTATATCATTATCTACTGACAACTCAAAAAATACCACGAGCCATTTACATTCTCCTACAACTATCCCAATTTTCAACTATATCTCTTCCTCTCTACCTACCCATCCTAAGGAATGAACCCATTCACTACTCTCGGTCCATTGGGAATTCCATTCATTTATCATGGTCTCTCTACCATAGGTAACCAAGAATATCACTACTGGGAAACTTAAGGGAGATCACTGCTAGGAAAACTACCAGGAAACAACAACAATAATCTTATTGTTGAAGTGCAAATCAAAAAGGAGTTCACTCTTCATGCCTGACAACCCATTTCTTCTATAATACTCACTACTTGCTTCTTTTTTATTCAACTGCAAAATGCTCCAGAAATTCTCCCTCTATGGTTGCTCTAGCTATAACGCTCTTCCTTCATGTTCTCTTCTTGTTCTCATGCAAAAACGTTATTGTCTAAACTGCTTCCCTCTACCATATGGATTTCCTCTTTTTCCTGGTTTATTGATTTCCACTCATCCCCAAGATGATTGTACTTCAGATCAATCCTCAATAACTATGGGATGTGACTAATTACACCCACCCTCCTACATATATTCAATGATTGCATTCTTCCACACTCAAAGGAAATCAAAAGGTTCACTCAAGGCATTAAAATCAAGAAAAATGATTGGGAAAATAAATTCATGGCTAAAAACCCCTTTCTAGACCCCTCTTTATTATGATTAATCATCCATCATATATGTCCATGTCCCCCAATAGCTGTCATCACTTTTTATTTATTAAAATTCATAAATACATTTCACATATTACATTGTTTTTCCACAACCATACAGTATATCTACATTATGCATTAATTAAACTCAGGATTATAGTGGGGATTTTGCATCCCCCCTCCCATACAATTGTGCATCGTCCCCTATGAACAAAACTATGTTGAAATACATATACAAATTTACATTGTAATATTTAGAAAAACAAGAATTCTGCAATTTTTATTTACCCTCCTACAACAATTCCAACTGAAATATCATATTCCTTTCATCTTTTTGACCCAAGAAACGTGCCCCCTTCATTTCTCTCAATCAATAGGGTTGCACCATTATTTTATTAGGGTTATCAGTGAAGGTGATAAAGAAGACTCTAAGATGTGGTTCTAGAACTCTAGCTACCCAAAAATTAAGTCTTGCATTTTTATCTTTTGTTTTCTTCAAAAAATTTCAAAATTTTGTGAGTATTCCTCCCGCATAGTTTCTCCATGCTCCCATGTGGAACATTCAGGGTCATAATAGGTCCATTGAAACTTTACCATCATTATATATTTTTATCTAATCACTTTGACTTTTCAGTTCACCATGTGCATTGAATCCACTCAAAAATATCCTTTGTGTTCCCCCTGGATCACATACAAATCAATTATGTAATTAGGGTTAGATATTTATTTAATAATGACACATGAAATACAACATGCACTCTCATGGATGTAGACAATGTTATCATGTATGCAACTAGCCTGTAACACCCCTGTTTTCCCCATCTTGTAATTAATCATTAATAATAATCACCATGCTATGGCATGGGAGCAATGTAAATGTATTATTGTTTGAATTGCCAACAACTGACTATGGGGGTGAAGCCTTGAAAGTACTGTCCATGATATCACTAGAGGAAATAATGTGAAAAATATAAGAGAGGGTTCATTATATTGAATGACCCAAAATTTCCCTTGTTGAGGATAACAAAACTCCTCTGGTTCCCAAGGAAGAATCAATTAATGAAGAAAGGACCGATGGTTGAACCATCAACCACCCCCATGAATGGAAGCATGGTCTAGCTGCAGAAGGTCAGCCTGAAGTACCACAAGGTCCTACAGACCCAGAATGACCTGACTTTCCTTCTAATAGAAGGAACAGGATAGGAATGATAACCTTCTCAAGGAAGTATGTGTGTGTAAGGAAAAAAAATTAATAAAATGGAAAGAAGAGTGGAGATCGTGGGGGGGGGGGNGGCTGAGAACAAGTAGAAGGACATGAGCTTGATGTTGAGGGAGCATCTAATAATCCTCATCAAGACCGTGAAAAAGAAATAAATCTCTGAGAGTTTGCAGAGAACAGGACCTGAGTAGAAGGCCGGGAGATTGATGTTGAGGAACCATCTAATAAACCTCGTAGAAGATGTGAAAGAGAAAGGATCATTAAGAATTGGCGTAAATTCCCTAGTGATATAATGTCTTGAAAAGGGGGTGGCTAGAGAGATAAGAATGAATGCCTATGTGCCTATGGTTGTGTGGAAAGGAGAACAACCACAGTTAGTTAGTTGGCTGCAACCTGTAATAGATAAGTGTTCTCATATCCTGTGTAATTGAACTGTAACTATAGATTAAAGTTGGATATCCTATGAATGTTGCAGGGATGTGCATGTTTTCTTAATGGCTAGATTGTATCCCTTTATCTTTACTTTATCATATAGTTAAGCAAGTAAGTAGCTATATGGTTTGTATATGTAAATGCTAGAGCCCTGTACTGGCTCAAATTTAAGCAAATGAACTATGAGTTCGTCGAACTTAAACATAGTTTCCCCGTATACATGTCGATACTCCCAACTGTTTGAGTCTCCTGGGAAAAAGGGAGTTTGTTAATATCATGAGAAAGAGCACAAAGTGCACGCCAGTGCCTAAGTCCTTCAGAACTGATGAGACTCAGGAAGGATAGTGAGGAGTCTGCAGTGCAAAACTCCTGAAGGCTAGAGTCGTGAAGTAACGTTAGTTGTGGATCTATGGATCCACATTGCCGGATCTTGACCGTGAGATTTGAGGGATGTTAGAAGGTTTTCAGTCTGGTGTGACATGGCAAGCCGACATCACCAGGGTGACGTGGACCCATGATCAATGTGTCGTATGTCAGCTTGATCTGTGCTTTTCATAGACCTTATATGTCTATTGGAACGTGATACATGTCATCCCTGACCCATATACATGTCATCCTTGGTTCATTCTTGTCTGGCCAACGTGGTTGGCGACCCAATCAAGACCCCATGAGTTTAGACAACTTCAGATTTCAGAATATATAGTGAGTGGTAAAATATAGGAATGTCCAACCCAAATAGATGATCGCCGAAGGTCGAAATTCCAATAATTGTAGCCAATTGCTGAACATAATGAGAGTTCGGGAGTTTGGGCATAGTGTGGAATAAGGAATGTTCGATGAGAATCATTGATCGCCAAACACCGAAGGGCTAGGGGCACATGGAGACATTTCGGGACTTCGGGGATTTGGAAAAATGTATGATGCACATAGATAGTCAAAGCTCCTTCCTTAACCATAGGATATTATCAGAGTACGTGGATCATTGATTTCCTTCGTTGTTCGACGATCTAGGAATTTGTCAACACTTTTTGGAACTCCCGAAGTCTGGGAACTTCCGAAGTGATGAAACCTTTCTAACACAGGATCTTAGCTCTTGGTTTTTATCCCAAGGTCACGAGGAGGGCCCTGCTAGCTGGTTTAATCACCTAGTGAGCGATGTAAGCTTCGGGAAGCTAGTTAAGAGGGTTTTGTCTTAAGTAAAGCACCAAAAATAAACCAAGAAAAGAAAAAAATTTATGCCCCACCCCTAGAAAGGATATTTAGGGGTTGGGAGTGTTACAAATTGGTATCAGAGAATAGAAACAACACTTGGCCTTCTTGGGCTCATGCATGAGTCGTATGAAAATATTTTTGGAGGACTTTAAGGGGTAAGACCCTATCTTACCACATTCCTAAGAGGTTTAGTCAAATTTCTACCAAAGAGAGGAATGAAACCCATTGTTGTTTATAGATGTTTTGGCATTTCCAAATAAAGAAGTTGACTTCACTATGCAATTGTACGTGCTATTGTACAGTCATAAGATTTAGTTACCAAGGCTAAGATGAGCCTGTGGAGAATATCACTGCCAAACATAATTTTTCAATATAAATTCCTTGAGTAGATGGATGTAGATTAAAATACAGTAGGGATTTTACCCAATGAGATTGAATCATGCTAGTCTGTGGCAAAGGAAGCCTATCATTTCTTTGGGAAATGATAGTCGATCCTACAGGAGTGGGATTATGCTGATGGGAACTAATAACAATACTTGGATGTGAACGGATGGAAAGGAACCATAGCAGTAATAATTATTTCTTTAATGAAGGGTTAAACCTTGTATATGTGTATAATCCCTCATGATCAGAGGAATGAATCTGCTAACCATTCTCTGAAAAGGGATATCATGCGCAGCTCTCGGGTTTTGAAGGGAACTGAGAAACGAATTTTGTTTCTATGTACAGGAATTGTTGGGCATGATTTTTTCTAATCAAGATGATAAATAGATCTGTATAAATATAGAGTGATTGAGTGAGAAATCACAACATCCTCCATTGCTTGGTGGATAGGAAACTAATCTGCAAAATTATTATGGGAGGAGGAGAGTGGCCTCCACCCCTGACTCTTGTTGAATATAAGGAAGAATTCTAGGTGTAATGGTTAAGACTGATCTTGACCTAAAGATACTCTGGATTTCTGAACTAGGATACTTAATAAGTAACATAATTCGAAATTGCATTTGGGATTTAAGGGAATAGTCCAAATGATATTAGACATTAAATTCTTATAACTAAGATAAAATGCTTGACTAAATGTTGATCCTGAATGTGTTAAAGGAAGTGTCGTGGCACTTCTAGAATCCTAATGGATCAGATTGACATCCATTTGTGGATGGTATCCATATATATATAGTTGGAAGCTAGATTGGCTGCCCTGTTACCTTGGGCATGGTTTTAATTCCCCAAATTGTATTTATAAGTTGGGTAATGATCTATGGAAAATTAAGGAAAGAGTGTTTTCTTTCTAGTTGTTATCATATAGAAGAGAGAAAGGTAACCTTTAAAGAGGTGCAAGAGATGAACCTGCATATACACAAATATGTGCATACATACTTACGAGACTAATATGACTACAAGCTCTCGGCTGAGATGGAAGCTCAGTGTTGAGTGTTCCTATGAGACTTATCATAAGAATGATTTGAATATCCTTGGAGGAGGATGTGGAAGTCTAATATGTCCATGTGCATGTATGACATGGAAAGGGTGAAAGCAATGATCTTACATGATGAATGTTTGGTGTCACACACCCACGGTGGGGCGTAATTTTTTTTTTTTCTCCTTATAGAAACAAATCTACTCTCCATGGTATCTAATTTGGAAATTCAAGGGACTAGCCCCTTTTTTTTTCTTTGACGACCATCGTATATGACCACGGGTTATAAATAAATGCCAATCACGTGATTGCAGGTGCGAACAAGGGTGGTTTGAGTCCAACTATTTTTCTCCCCGCAATTCAGCACGATCCACCACATGTCCCTTTCTCAATACCATGGTATTGATTGCGGCCCACCCTCTAACTTTTAAAGTTCGAGAACTTTCTATTCCCGCAATTCATCGTGACCTTTGATCTCACGATCTTGATGGTACTTTTGAACTGACGGCTCAAATCTGCCCCTTTTTAAACCAACGGATGTGATTCTCTTCGGGACTTCGACGTTCAGAGTTTTCAACTCTCAAACATTTATTTCTCTACAGTGGATATCTCTTGGAGTGGAAGATCTATTGACACCTGTCCCTCGCAAACAGATGGTTCATATGAACTCTGAATTTCCGGGCTTCGAGAGTTCTTGTTCAATACATTCTCTTTCTTCCATAGTGTTTTCTCCCAGAGTGGTAGATCATTTTCCATGTGTCCTATCTAAATAAACAACCTTGGTCCTCTTCGGGACTTCGACACTTTTCAACCAAGACCAGATCAACGACCTTCAACTCCCTTCTCGATCAACGATCGAGATTCTACTTCAGGACTTCGATGCTTTCACCCTCTACTTTCCTCTGGAGTATTTCATACCCGTAGTTCTAGATCTGGCACCATACATCCACTTCAAATCGATGACTCTCGTCCACTTCATGACTTCAGCCTTTGGAAATCTCAAACCTCAAATTCTCCTCGCTCCATTTCTCTCAGAACGTTCTATCCAGAGTTCACCATCTAATGACATGTGTCCTCCTTCAGATCGACGCTCCCAGCTACTTCAATTGTTCAGGCTTCGATGATTTCAAACTCTTATCCTTCATGTTCTCCAGGAGTTTTTTCACCAGGAGTTCACGATCTGTTGCCACATGCCCTCTGGATCTGACGGTCCAGATTCTCTTTGGGTCTTCATGTTTCTTTCACCCAAGGACAATGAATCTCTACCATGGGTCCCTCTGGATCTGATGGTTGAGATTCACTTCGGGTCTTTACCCGGAGTCCACAAATTCACACCACATTTCCTCTAGATATGATGGTTGAGATTCACTTTGGAAATCTGGCTCTACGGGCTTTGGGAGTTTCAACTCTCAACTGAAACTCTCAAAGTTATTTCTCTAGAGTTATTGATCTACTGACACGTGTCTCCTGGCGATCAATGGTCAAGATATACTTCGATATTTCACCTCCTCTTGGCCCACAAACTTTCGGAGTTGTGGATCTTGCACCACCCATCCTCTTTGATGATGGATGGTCCCAAATTACTTTGGGACTTCGAAACTTTGGCCAGTTCACTCTCCTGCGTGTGCAAAGTGCTAAGGCTCATGCACCTTGCTTTGATCAGATGACTGTTGATCCTCTATGCTGTGATCCAATGGTTATTGTTGCTCCCCCTCCTGAGCTTCTGATGTCCTCTGACTTAGAATATTTTTGTGGATGTTCAAAGGCCTCAACCTTTGTTCCTCCTATGAGCCCGTCTATCTTGGGTCTCACTTGTTCTCTTGAAAATGTTATCTCTTATGAGCCTTCCGATCCTCTCAGACCGATGATACCGAAGGACTCCGTTACTCTGCGTATTTGCTAAGGGGTTCACGACCAACCATATCGCAACTGTTCAAGGCCTGGTGGTTATGATCTAACCAATACCGAGATATCCGCCGATCGAAGGTTCACGGTAATTGCGGGGCACCAACGTGCATGCTCTTTATCGGAGAGCTCACCCTCTACAATATGGAAAGTACTTTCCCAACTTGGTTGAACCAGAGTCGTTTATCTTCCAGCCTGACGAGATCAACGACATTAGTGAATTGCGAGCCACGAACTAGCACATCCGCTACTTACACCTTCGCGCTCCGCAATGATTCCCCACCCTCGATCTCCATTCATAGATCGATGGTTCATAGTGATTGTGGGGTTCAACCTCTACAATATGGAAAGTGCTCACTCTACTCTAGTATAATCCTAATCGTTGATCTCCCATTCCCAATGAGATCGACAACGTCGTTTGATTGCGGTCCGTGAACTAGCATGTCCACTAATTTCACCTTTGCACTCGGTAATGATTCCCAACCATCGATTTAATCGAGTGATTGGTGTTTGATTCGTTAACCCCAGTGAGTATTTTTGTCGATTTGACGATCGAGATGGCCTCTCCTCCCGTTAAAAGGCTCGCTTCCATCTCCGTTGTCAGATTCCTAATTCATCGGTGGTTTGGGTAACTTGGCTATCATACAATTCAACATCTCGGAGCTTTGAGATCCAAGGTTCTTAAACCTTCATGAGCTAACTCCTTTTTGCACAGGGTTCCTAGAACTGGGTCACATGGATCTTCAAATAACTCTTGGGCTATAATCCTCACTCTTAGTCAAGTTTTTGGTTAAGGAATTAGGCGTGAGTTCAAAATCTCCTAGACTACTGGTATGAAGGGAACTCCTTCTTAACTCATGGAACTTTAAGCCTTGAGTTAGGGCAAGGTAAAATCGTGAGGTTACCAAATGGGAGCTATGCCAAGAGGCATGCTATGACTCTGGAATGGTGATGTAATCCCCTAGAGAAAGTGCCTCCGAGGATTGAAAGAGAGCATATGGAAAATCAAACAGAAGTATATGTTCTCGATGGAATGAATGTATACTCATAACATAATCATATAATACAAAAAATCATTTATAGACATATAAATACACGCATGCATCCATTATTTCCAATTCAAAGCACATGGAATGAAAACACTTATCAGAACCACAAGGCATGATGCCAATGTAGAAAGGGGTGCTCGTTTCCACCCAACCATAGGCTCAATCACTCCCAATGGATTTATCACTGGCCACCCCCGAACTTAGACCACAATGCTTTGATATTCAATCTCTTTCTTCAATCTCAACGAAAGTTAGGGACGAAGGTTACTCTCCTTCTCCCAACACAGAAATAGACAGGGACAAAGGTTACTCTCCTTCTCCCAACAAAAAAATATATGGGGACAAAGGTTACTCTCCTTCTCTTGGATCAGTCTCTATTTCCTAGGATCAGAACTCACTTCCCTTGTTCGCAGTCCTTCCTTGGACCCGAGAGCTTTGACTCTCGTCTCTACACTCTTTTCATGCCTCCCTCTGCACCCACCACCCTTCCTTTCTTTCCTTCCTTGGCAAGATTGTGTGTGGCTCAAATTCCCAATCCTTGGTCAGGTCTGAAATCCTTATAGATGGGCAGTCTGCCCCATCCCCTCATTAAATATTGAGGAGGTCTTCCCACCTACCATCCTGACTGTAATTCATTCCTAGGTCAGAGGGTTGTTCTGATCCTAAGAATTCAATCTAGCAAAAGTACTGGTTCGGTGGAGATTAACACAATCATTCTGGGTGCCCTACACCACCTTTTCATAGCATTCGTGGTCTCTTCTTAGCATGTCCCCATTACAACAGTCATGCAAGACATATCCATTTTCTATTAAAACAACAAAATTTACATTCATCAACCTTTTATAAAAAGGTGCATCAAATCAAACATTCACACCTTTGATTTTTCCATAGTTCCCTAGCCAATATAGTTATAATTACAAACTTGGGGATACAGGGTGTTACAATTCCCACGTAGCCTCATCTAGGCCAAAGTGTTTCCACTGCACCTTGACCTGTGCAATGGTTTGGTTCCTGAGTGAGGTTTCCTTCCTATCTAGTATGCATTGAGGTTCTGGAAGGAATTCTCCCTCTAGCTCCACCTGGATCATAGACTAGTTAATTATATGATTAGAATCATGTACATATTTCTTCAATAATGAAACATGGAAAACATCATGTGCCTTTACCGTGGGAGGAAGTGCTATCCTATAGGCTACAGGCCCCACTCTATATAATATTTCAAAGGGTCCACAATACCGAGGTGCCAGTTTGGCACAGGCTCCCATTCTTAGGGAAATCTTCCTAGGTCTAACTCTAAGATAGACATGCTCTCTTGTCTTGAATTCTATGGGAGTTCTATTTCCGTCGACGTAACTTTTCTATCTATCCTGAGAAATATTTAAATTTTTCCTTATCTGGATCACTTGTTGTTCCATTTCTTTCAGCATGTTGGGTCTGATTGTAATTTTGTCCATTGGATTACTTCGGCTAATTGGAATCTTGCACTGTCTACCATAGAGGGCCTCAAAAGGGCTCATCTTCAAGGATTCTTGATAATCATTGTTGTATTCAAAATCTACCAATGGTAGGTAGTCTTCCCACTTCTTAGGCTGATGCATTACATGCATCCTTAGCATGTCTTCTACTATTTGGTTCACTCTTTCTATTTGTCCATTAGTTTGAGGGTGATAGGTTGTTTTGAACAACAATTTAGTCTCAAAACCAACCATTAGGGATTTCCAAAATCTTGAATTAAATTTGGTGTCTCTGTTAGATACAATTTCCTTGGGCATGCCATGCAGTATGAATATCTCCTTCATGAAGATGTTGGCGATATCTATTTCCTTGCAAGTTGACTTGACATGAATGAAATGAGCATAATTACTCAGTTTGTCCACCATGACCATGATGGCATAATTTTTCTTGGTCGACTTTGGTAATCCGGTGATGAAATCCATGGAGATGGTTTCCCATTTCCATTCTGGGATTGGTAGGGGCTGTAACAATCCTACTGGATGCAGGTGTTCTGCCTTAACCTGCTAGCATTCTAGGCACTTAGCTAGATAGTCGTCTATGTCTTTCTTCAATCCAGGACAAAAGAATTGTTTCCTAGTGGACGTGATCATTTTCTGATATCCTGGGTGACCAGTATATGGTTTCTTGTGTAGTTCATCCATTATGAACCTCTTCAAGTCATCACAGTTTGGAATATACAATATGTTTTTGTAAGTCAGCAGGCCTTCCTTGAGCATCTGGTAGCCTTCATACTTTATCCCTGTAGGCTCTTTCCTTAGGTATGAGGTCACGGTCTTGAAGAACACGTCTGTTTCTTGTGCAGTATTGAATATTTCCTTGACATCTGTTTCACAGGTGCTTACCATTGCCAGATGAATCATTTTTATACTTCTACTAAGTGCATCGGCCACCCTATTTTCCTTTCCTTTGATGTGTTTGATTTCAAAATCAAACTCACTAAGGATATCCATCCACCTAGCTTGCCTGGCATTGACTTTTGGTTGATCAAACAGGTGCCTCAACCCACAATGGTCTGTCATAAGCACAAATCCCCTAACCAAGAGGTAGTGCCTCCACATTCTTAAAGCATGTACTATGGTATCTAGCTCTAGGTCATGGGTTGCATAATTGATCTCATGCTCATTTAATTTCCTGGATGCATATAAAATTACACGTCCCTCTTGCATAAGGACTCCTCCAAGTCCTTCCTTGCAGGAATTTGTACACACGAGGAAATCGTTATCCATGTCTGCAATATTCAACACAGGTGCATGGGTCAAGAGGTATTTCAGTTCCTGAAATATTTCTTCACATTTTGATGTCCAAGTGAATTTAACCCCCTTTTTCTGAAGGGCAATGATTGGACAACCAATCTTAGAAAACCCTTTTATGAACCTTTGATAGTATCCTGCTAAGCTCATGCAAGATCTGATATCATATATATCCTTTAGGGTAGGCCATTCCATGATAGATCTTATCTTGTCAAGGTCTACTGCCACCCCTTCCTTAGAAATAACATGGCCTAATTAATGGACTTGGTTCTGGAAAAAGTCACACTTGCTAAACTTAGTGTAGAGCTGATGCTCTCTTAGTACTTGAAGTTTGATTCTAATATGTTCTTCGTAAATTAAGATATCATCAATGAAAACCAATAAAATTTGTCCAGAAATGTGTTGAGTACATTATTCATCAAGCACATAAAAGTGGTGGGGGAATTGGTTAACCCAAATGGCACCACCACAAACTCATAGTGACCATACCTTGTCCTGAAGGTTGTTTTGTGGATGTATTCATCCTTAATTCAGACTTGATGGTATCCAGACCTTAAGTTGATCTTCGAGAAAATGGAAGCACCTCCCAGTTGGTCGAATAAGTCATCGATTCTTGGTAAGGGGTACTTGTTATTTATGGTTGTCTTATTGAGTTGTCTGTAATATATGCACAGTCGAAGTGTGCCATATTTATTTTCCACAAACAAGACAGGCACTCCCCACGAAGATACACTGGGTCAGATGTAGCCTTTTTCCATCATCTCCTTTAGTTGTAGCTTGAGCTCAACCAGTTCTGACATACTCATCCTATATGGAATTCTAGATGTTGGCACCACTCCTAGTGCAAGTTCTATCGAGAATTCAATATCCCTTTTCAGGGGTAGACCTGGTACCTCTTATGGGAACATGTCCTTGTATTCTCTTAATATGGGGTGGTCTGTCAAGTTTGGTTTGTCATCCTCAATAGATTCCAACACCTATATTTCATATAGACGACACCCCTATCTATAATACTTTTTCATTTGAAGAGTTGATATTTGTCTTACCAAGACAAGCTTCTGAATCCCTTGGAGGGTTATCTTTCCCCCTTCTTCATTTACACATTCTAAAGTTTTATGGTAACAATCCAACTTAGTTTTATAAGAAGACAACCAATCCATACCAATCAACAAGTCATAAGACCCTAGGGGAAGTATGTTAAGGGTCGCTCGGGTGGGCAATCAACCCATGATGAATTGGGAGGCTGGTATGACCTCTACCACTTTCCTTTTAGTCCTAGTGGCTAGTCGTACCAACCATGACTTAACAGTTGCAGTTTACACTTATCAATAGTCTGAGGGGCCATGATCTAAAAATAGGGGGCTGACTTTTTTTGCTATGCAAGCACCCTCTACTCCATTAAAATAAACTTCAGGACCTTTCTCAATGTCATAGTTGTGAAAGGGGTTTTATGTGTCAAGTTTATGCATCTTTTAGGTGTTTATGTGTGAAGTCTTTGAAAGGTTAAATATGTGGTTTAAATAAATACAAAGAAAACATAACTTGCAGCAAATAAACCAACAAACTCACAACAATAACAAGATGATAAAGGAGTTCACACCTAATTGGGCTACATCTCCTTGAACCTCCATCAATGGACTAGGCTCTCTGGGATTAGTTTGTCAAAGATTATTTTACAATATGTTTCTCAACTCCAATGGATTTACTGACTGTACCATTGGGTTCAAAATACATAAAAACCCCAAAAATGACTATTGGATCTCTAAAAACAGACCATGGCTCATCCGGGCATGACCTCTTCTACATGTGGCCTTGAGATTACTTGTGGAAAAAACACTTGTAAAAGTCCTCAAATGGATATAAAACCTATCCCACTGTGTTCAGAGCATAACAATTAGTCAAAAATGACTATTCAGTCACAGAAAATAGACTTGGGCTCATCTGAGCATGACCTCCATCAATGGTGGCCCTAAGCTCCCTAAAGCTCCTGAAACTTCAAGGTAGAAAAACCTACAAAAGAAGACTCCAAATTCCTTTTAAAACTATGCCAATGGATTCAAAACATCCAAAAACCCCTAGCTAGGCTTTTTTGACACCTCATTTGGCCAAAAACTGAAGAAGATAGGCCTCTTGCCATTTTCCTCCTTCAAGCTTGTTGTCTCTGGTTCGCCAATTCGCACCTATGTGTGAGTAACTTGGCTTCTGGGTGTTTCTCATGCCTAAAACTAGAACACATGCACCTCTCCAAAAAATGTGCCAAAATTTATAATGGTTAGGGAACCTAGCCCCCAAACCATGGAGGTGTTGGACGCATGGGGGCCATGTGGCCATGTTCTAGTGCAAAGTTAGGCCCTCTTTGCAAGATTCATTGTAGATGTGACATGTGTCCAAGTGCGTGTTTGTGCCATGTATCAGACGCATGGGTTCTTGTCCGTTTGAATGAAAATCTGTTTGTATTCCTACGCAAATCCGGGAGGTAAGGTCATATGGTACACGCCTATGACCGGGGGCTGGGGCTAAGCCCTAGCCCGGACCGCGCCCCAAATACCACAACATGCAACTTTTAATATATGCGAATACATAGATATTACAAGGACTAAATGGTGGCATGCCAGTTGGGCGGCCTTTTCCAAGGCTTTGCATAGGTGGGGATTTCCGGGGTTCAAACCCCACGGACTCCATACAAATTTTAAATACCATAACCTATAACAGGGTGCCATGTGGTAGCCCACATTTGGGCCACGTGGCACCACCCTATTGACCAATAAAATGCATTGTGTCGAGGCCCCATTTTTCCACATGTATGCCACTTAAATTCTTGCCACATCATCATATGGTCAGGCCACATCAACATGTCAAATCAACACTTGCCACATCAGCACTAGCACATGTGAATTTGTACCCCTACCACGTCAACCTGTATGGACTGTACAGTCAACAACTTTTTTTTTTGCCTGTTTGGAAAATCGAACAGATCATGATATCTCACTCATTCGATGTTCGTTTGAGCCCGTTTGAAGTGCGTTGGGTTCGTGATGACGAGGGTTGCGCACTTGTTCGTTTTGAGGTGGTTCCGAACACTTTGCTTTTTGGGCTAAATTTTGACCCCTAGTCCAAATTCTGATCACACCTTCCCACTAAAAGGATTTTGGACCCACAAAAGCTGATGATTATCTGCCTGAGCTTCAATACTCTCTTGCTTCCAAGTTCTATCAACTGATTCTACTTGAAAAGTCTTTTTGGCAATCACCTGGGTACCTTAACATGCCTTGCACTACAACTAGCTATGTACCTCAACCACTGTTCTTTGGTTGTTGTTGACCCACTGTTCTCTTTATTCTTGTAAATATGCCAACTTTCCCACTGAGAATCAAGTCCCTCTTGGGAACTCTTTGGCATCAACACAATCTTCTCTACAATGGCTGCAAAAAATTCCCCGCGACATCTTGTCACAAACCAAGAAAAGCATCAATATTGAAAACAAATTTAATACAAGACTGAAAATGATGCCAACAAATTATTTTAATCTTCAAGAAAATGGTCGTATATTCTACTTCATAAAAGTACATGGCGTTGTTTTTGCATCTTGGTGTACTCAATATTGACTTACAAGCCAACAACACCATCGACTAAACATAAGTCGAAAAAAATGATCGACACAACGTAGTCGTCAAGACAACATCGAAACAAGTCAAGACTCATCTGAAACATATCAACATTCCCAAAAAGACAAGTCAACATTCATGATACACAACCATGCTACATTCATGAGTCACTCATAGTGAAACTATCACAAAGTTCACTATTTACACTACAAAGTCACATGCATGTGCATAGCTCTTCAACTCTTCGTCAAGTACAACATAAGTACATAAACCCAAAAACATGTGGGTACATAAGAGCTGAAATGAAAAATATAAATGGCTGCAACAAGTGAGTATCATACCCATCTCTTACATCATCTTGGTGAAGTTCTGCAACAACAAGAATGCCTTCAAAAGAATTTCATTCACATGCAACTTGCATCATACAAGTTGTGATAAACTGCTATAACTTGTCATACTCTCAACATAAATGCATACATAAGGCTGAAATGAGCATCTACAAACAAAGAAATGCAAGCCTTACTTGCTCAAGAAATCTAACCATTTCTTACCAAGCCAATTCAATGGTGATTTTTTCTGTTGAACATCGTCTTCTTGTGAATCATCTTGACTCACATCGATGATGGAATATCCTCTTCCATTCTTGCCAGTCTCTTTATCCATCTGCCTCTTGTGATGTGGATGAGTGGTTGGATACAATGTCCAGCATTGGTCAATGAGATGACCCCTCTTTTGGGTGAGTGAAAATCTTTTGCATCCTCTTTTCAAGTTGTCTTTTCTTGGAAATTTTCTTGAATGTGGTCAATCTTTTCCAACATCTTGAAATATGATGGTTATCTAAACCACAATATGTACATGGACTTTTTCTTCCATTTTTACATGCAAATTTACCATGCTTAACATAATCAAAAGAAAATGAATTATAGGCAGAAATATACCTTGAACGTTCACCTTTATCGCCTCCTGGAGGAGGTGAATTTGAAGAGTTACCAGCTCTCTTTTGAAGACCAAAAAAAATGTTATTTTCCTCATGGATGTCACAACTCTCTTGTTTCACACATTTTCATTCATCTTGAACACATACTTTGCATGCTTGAGGGATTGAACTTGCAACAAAAGTTGTTCTTGGAACTGTTTCCCTTGTCTCCTCAACTTTGGAATATGCTCCATCTTTTTGTTCATATCCAAGACCACAATACTTGGGTCTCTCCTCAACAACAATAGGCTCAACAATGCCTTGTCCATGCTTGCCTAACCCTTTACCTTCATAGCCCATTTTCAACAATAACTTGGACCCTATTCCTGTAGTATAATTTTCAAAAACACCAAAGCATTCATCTTGAGAGGAATTTGAAGAAAAACTAGCATCGCATACTTCATCTTTATGCATGTACTTGGTAAGGGTTTCCTTTGCCTCATGTAGTTGAGTCTCCATCTCATGCAACTTTTCAAGAAGCTGGTGCTACTCCTCCTTCATGGACATCAACTGCTCTTGAAGGACAATGCTCTCTTTCATATCTTCCCACATCTCTTGCACCATATCTATCATGGTTACAAATTCCTTCAACATATTTTTGTCAAATAACTTGGTTAATGAAGATGTATGAGAACTATCAATGTTTGAAGCTTCCTCCATCCTTGCAAGGTATCAAACTTCAACACAAAACTTGCACAATAATACCAATAGCTAAATCTCTAGCTATCAATGGAAATCACATAAGAAAAACTATGCTCTGATACCACCTGATCTGAAAATAGGGGGCTGAATTGTTTTTCTATGCAAGAACCCTCTACTCCATTAAAATAAACTTCAGGACCTTGCTCAATGTCATAGTTGTGCAAGAGGTTTTATGTGTCAAGTTTATGCATCTTTTAGGTGTTTATGCGTGAAGTCTTTGAAAGGTTAAATATGTGGTTTAAATAAATACACAGCAAACATAACTTGCATCAAATAAACCAACAAACTCACAACAATAACAAGATGATAAAGGAGTTCACCCCCAACTGGGCTACATCTCCTTGAGCCTCCATCAATGGACTAGGCTCTCTGGCATTAGTTTGTCAAAGATTATTTTACAAGATGTTTCTCAACTCCAATGGATTTACTGACTGTACCATTGGGTTCAAAATACATAAAAACCCCAAAAATGAGTATTGGATCTCTAAAAACGGACCATGGCTCATCCGGGCATGACCTCTTCTACATTTGGTCTTGAGCTTCCCTGAGCTTCCTTGTGGAAAAATCACCTATAAAAGTCCTTAAATGGATCTGAAAACTATCCCAGTGCGTTCATATCATAACAATTAGTCAAAAATGACTATTCAGTCACAGAAAATAGACTTGGGCTCATCTGAGCATGACCTCCATCAATGGTGGCCCTAAGCTCCCTAGAGCTCCTGAAACTTCAAGGTAAGAGAACTTGCAAAAGAATTCTCCAAATTCCTTTGAAAACTATGTCAATGGATTCAAAACATCCAAAAACTCCTAGCTTGGATTTTTTGGCACCTCATTTGGCCAAAAACTGAAGAAGATAGGCCTCCTGCCATTTTCCTCCTTCAAGCTTGTTGTCTCTGGTTCGCCAATTTGCACCTGTGTGTGAGTAACTTGGCTTCTGGGAATTTCTCATGCCTAAACCCAGAACACATGTGCCTCTCTACAAAATATTCCAAAATGTAGAATGGTTAGGGAACCTAGCCGCCAAACCACGGAGGTGTTGGATGCATGGGGGTCATGTGGCCACGTTCTGGTGCAAAGTTAGGCCCTCTTTGCAAGATTCGTTGTAGACGCGACATGTGTCCAAGAGCATGGTTGTGCCACGTATCGGGTGTGTGGGTTTTCGTATTTTTGAATGAAAATCCATTTGTATTCCTGCGCAACATCCAAAAACGCCTAGTTGGGCTTTTTTGGCACCTCATTTGGCCAAAAACTGAAGAAGTTAGGCCTCCTGCCTGGTTGTGCCACGTATTGGGCGCGTGGATTGTTGTTCATTTGAAAGAAAATTTGTTTGTATTCCCACAGAACTCTGAGAATTAAGGTTATATGCTACATGCCTATGACCAAAGACTGGGGCTAAGCCCCAGCCCGGACCGCGCCCCAAATACCACAACATGCAACTTTTAATATATGTGAATACATAGATATTACAAGGACTAAACGGTGGCACGTCGGTTGGGTGGCCTTTGCCAAAGCTTTGTGCCGGTGGGGAGGTTCGAGGTTCGAACCCCACAGACTCCATAAAAATTTTAAATACCATAACCTATAACAGGGTGCCACGTGGTGTTAGGACCACACAATGTACCTTTTTGCCCACACTTTTTGCCACCACTACACTCTTGTTTCACTCACATTTAAACTCATATTATCACTTTACCCTATCTTTCCAAAGGTATACAACGTCTCTTCTCCTTACTATATGTTTAATCTGTTTTGCATATAATTTTACATTACTCTCGTACTTAACCATTGATCAGAAATGTATAAGTACTGAAACAGTTCAAACTGCAGATTAGCATTGAGGCCTGTTGCTAAAACAGTTAAAGCATGCAAACCCTGTGGCTGAAATAGTTAAAGCATGCAAACCCTGTGGCTGAAACAACAACTCATACAGAAGAAGTTGTTACACAGTCCGTGGTCAACGATGCTGAAATACAGAAGAAGCTGTTACACAGTCTGTGGTCAACGATACTAAAACACAGAAGAAGTTGTTACACAGTCCGTGGTCTACAATGATGAAACACCAACTCATACAGAAGTTGTTACATAGTCTGTGGTCAACGATGCTGAAACACAGAAGAAGATGTTACACAGTCTGTGGTCAACGATGCTGAAACAACAACTCACACAGAATTGACTACAACAGCTGCACCTTGAGCTAGCATCAACCATCACTGCTGCCTAAGAAGTGTTGAAACAGTCAGAACACAAATCCCGTGGCTGAAACAACCCGCAATGTGCGATGCTAAAACAACATACAACAGCAATAACAAGAGACAAATAAAGAAGTTGTTACTCCAGCTGCAACAGCAACGCCACACTCAGCACTTGTAATAGCATTCTGTTGCGGGAGACTAGGATATCCTATTCCAGTTTAGAAATTTGATCTGACTAATAATAGGACTCAAATGTACACCTGTAATTAGTTAATTAAATTGTATCGAAAGGATCCTCCTCTTTAAATAAGAGGAAATCACCATTCGAGGGATCATCTGTTTTTGGTACTAAGAAAGGATTTATAGAGAGGGACATGTTTTACTTCAGATTGTAATGTAACACAGTTGACAGATGAATAAAAGATTGTTCTGAGCATTCCTCTCTAGTTCCTTTCGTTTCAGGGCAATCTTGTGAGAAGGGAGGGCCCACCTTCTTCACAAGATTCACCCGTTAGCTTTGTAGTGTGTTAGTGTGATTTTTGTTTATGCCTTGATTAAATTCTGTTTTGCTGAAACACTACTTTACTGAACTCTGTCTTGCTGAAACTCTGCTTTATCGATTGTTACATTGTTTTCATACGATTCATGCTTGGGTAACTGTTAATCATTCTAGTTAGCAATCCTGCTTGGTGAATTTATGAAAGCTCGGTAATCAGGGACAGGTGTTGAAGATTCCTGCTTAGGAATTAGGGTCCTGTTCTCTGTTAGATATAGTTAGCCTTCAATGCATGTCAATTATTTTAATGAGTTCATGAAAGTGTGCTAGTCAGAAATAGGTGTTGAAGATTCCTGCTTAGGAATTAGGGTCCTATTCTTTGTTAAGAGTTAGTTAGTCTTCAGTGTGTGTTAATCATTTCAGTTAAGCAATGACTTCATGAAGTGTGATGATCGGAAATAGGTGCTGAAGATTCCTGCTTTGGGAATAGGGTCATGTTCTCTGGTTATAAAATAGTGGTCTTTCCTTTTGCAGTGTCTTGAAGGATTTATTTTCCAGTCTGTTATTTCTTTAATGTAATCCAGGATTCTTTGGACAATTATTTCTTTCAACATTGAACTCTTCAATAGGTAGATTGCTTTCCTGTAATTCAAGTTAGAACTTCAGATTGTTCAAGGCAAAGTGTGATTAATATGTTTTTACTACAACTCTAAGTTGCTTTTGAGATTGATCATATATAGTGCGTGGTTACCTTTGAAATAAACAGACTTCCCTGGGTTGACAATTTATGTAGCACTTGATTATTTAGTTAAAGAAGCAATTATTGTGACCAACATTTTGGCGCCGTTGCCGGCGAAGGTAATTATAGATTTCAAAAGCACTTATGATTTTTTAGATACAAATATTACATGAGAGGACGCGGAGACCCCAAAGACACTGACCCTACAAGTGGCAGGGGCAGAGGAAGAGGAGGAAGAAAGACTTATATTGACGAGATTATATCAAAGTCTGAATCTGCTACTCAACGACCAAACTCTTGGAAACCAAAATCCCAACCTTCATTTCAAGCAAACTTTGAGATGGGGAAAGAAGTTTGGAGTCATGAGATAGTCGAGAAACCAACAAGAAACATTGAGGACAGAGAAAGCACAACAGGGGAGCAGACAGAAGAAAACATGGATGAGTACAATGAAGAATTGCATCATGAAGAACAGGCAGGTCCTAAAGGAGAAGTAAATGATGAAAACTCTTTCTCCACATTAGTATTTCCTATTGGTGATATTCCTAGAGGGGTAGCCCCCATGAAGAACATTCCACTCTCATCACTACCTAACTTTCATGGTTTGTCTTCAGAGGATCCTGATGAATTCCTTTTTGAGTTTGATATATTATGCAGAAGTTATGATTACATTTCCAATGCTCAAAAATTAAAACTATTTCCAGCAACATTGAAAGGAAATGCACTTAGATGGTTCATGAGTCTTGGAGGACATGTAATCACAACATGGGACCAAATGAAACAAAAAATCCTGAATAAGTACCAGGACTATTGTTGAACAAGAGAAAAAAGGGAGGAACTATTTAAGATGATGCAGAAAGAGGATGAAAATCTAGAGGACTTTGTAGAAAGGCTACAATATAATCTACAAAGATCCAGTCACCCCAATGTAAGTAAAGATATTCTCAAAACTATATTATTGAAAGGAGTAAGGGATGATTGTCTAGATATGCTAAATATGCTTGGAAAAGGGGACATATCTAAGGAATCATATGATGAAATTGTTAACTTATGCAAAAGATGTTCAAGAGGAGCTTCAAGAAATAGATCAAACAACAAGAACACCACATTTTCAAGAGTCCAAAAATCAGCCAGTGGGGGACCAACAAGAGCTGAGATAGGTAATTTACTTGAAGGTTTCAAAACTGAAATGTTAAGCTCTTTTGCCTCACAAATTGACACCCTGCAGATTCAAAAGAAGCAAGCAGAACTAGAAGTAGCCCTGTCCATATTTTGTTCTAAATGCAGAGACAAGCACCCATGAAGGGAATGTCCATTGGACAAAAAGACAATCTGCACCATCTGTGATAAAGATCATGAGACTCAACAATGTCCTTCTCTACCAGGAATAGAGGCAGCATTACAAACAACTGATGAAGAAGCTGGAGTTGTCTATCTACTGACACAGAGAAGACAATGGCAACTGCGGGGACAAGGTATGAATCCTAACATGCCATTTACATCTTCTAATCGTTGGAATAACTATCTGTTGACGGGCGAAATTGTCCGTCCGTCAACTGAGAGAGTGGAACCGGTCCGGGGTTGTCTAAATAACCCAAGCCGTTTGGAATGAACCACCCTGACGAGTTTAACGGCTCCGTTGGCCACCCTAAGGTCTTTAGAAAACCAAAGAGAAAAATAATCTAAACTAACTAATCTATCTAAAACTAATAAAACAAACTAAACTAACTAAAACAAATAAAAAAAACTAAAACAATCTAACTAAAACTAATATACAAGAAACTAAACTAACTAACAAATAAAAACAACTAATACACTAATCTAATTAAAACAAACTACTAAATAAACTAAAACTAATTATAAACTACTCTATCTATATACTAACTACTAATTACTATTACACTAACTCTACTAATTAACCGTCTAACTACTAGTTATAATACAGCTTATTCACAAATATACAATATACACAGTTGGCAGATTTGAATAAAACCTGTAAAATTCAAATGCTTTCTGTCCTAAGACAGCAAGATATGTTTTTTGATTTTTTATATTTTATGAAAAAGAAGTAAAACTTACTGAAATTAAACGATCTAATATATTTACTGAAATTAAACAATCTAATATAAATCTAATTAAAATTATATATAAACTAAACTACTTAATGAAAACAGAAAACAAAAGATTAACTGACCTGGAAGCGCTCCTAATTTGTCCTGCGTTTGTTGACTCTAAAGCTGGTCGGAGGAAGTAAACTCGCACCGGTTAGCCCAAAAGCTTCTCGTAAACGATCGGCTGCGCTGCTCTTCGAGTTGTTTACAGGACAAACAAGACATAAAAAATCATAACAATCTTATGATTATAAATCTCTACAATAAGGGAAACATGTTATGCAAAAACTTATATTTACTAATCCAACTTATGAAGAAGATAAACCTGTCATTCATAAACTGAACTTAATAATTGTTATATCTTTTATACACTTGGAAGAAACCATATATGAATTACAGTGATTAAAATTATATCATTTGCACATGATCAACATAGCTAAAGTAGTCATAAACCATAAACAAATTGATATACACAACATGAAACAAAATGTTGATATAATGAGAAGCTAAAGCTGTGACAAAAAACCAAATTCTGCTTCAGTCTGTATTAAAACTCCATATCCTTGTTCTCCCACGAATGAGGATGCACATTATTACAAAAATCATAGGTTTATATAAGTCTCTCCACAGGGTAAAACCTCCCTATGGATAATATCAAAATGTTTTACACAATCTGGGAAATATCCCAAAATCAACTAAACTAGGAAATCAAAAGGCAAATGAAATCTTTGAAATATCCCCTAACTGCTCAATAAAGCCACTGCCATTTCGAATTTACCTGCAATAGGACAAAAAATAACCAATTAGAAAGACATCTCATCAATAAAACAAATAAAAATTGATCCTACAGACTTAGCTACAGAATCATCTGATTTTGTAGCTAGTCTAAAATAGCATACAGGACCAGATAGAGATCAAGTGAAATCTTTTTAAAAATAATCCAATTTAATTTTCTTTTAATAAATATCCAAAACGAATCACTATGATTCAAATGAATTTATCATTCAAATTAAACAAAATCGTAAAGGATTGCAATCGAAACAGGATAAGAATGCTCTGTTTTTTAGTCGCCATAAAATATGGTCAAATCATAACAGGACTGTTTTATATCAAATGAAATCAATGGTGAATCATATCGTATAAGATACGATTTAATTGAGCACAATCATAATCGATACAATCATAATCGAACACAATCATAATCGATTTAATACGGCTGTAACAATGTGCATAAGGTTCATGTTGTTTCAATCAAATACCAATATGGAAAAAAACTGTTACGATTGTTTCCAAATAAACATTCATCAAACTTCGCCATAGATTTCAATCATTAAGCGTTTACACAGTCAAAAGACAGGATCACATAGTGATCGTAACCATCAACAACAATGATAATCATAAACTAGGCAACAATCAAAACAAATCGTAATCCTGGGCATAATCACTTTCATTCCCAAATCAACTTTAAACAGTATATTTGTTGCAATATGAACCGAGCTGATAACACGGTCAAACAATGCGAATCGATTAGTTGGATATAACAGTTATGACTCATATATATTCGCAATTTGGTTATGCCTTAACAGAATGGTATTCGAATTGGTCAAAAGACATGGAATCTAAAATCATAACAGCTAACCATTATTGCCAACCATATCAATTTCAAATCGAAACATTGACTGTGTTTAAAATTGAAATACTAGAAACAACATTATGTCTAGAAAAGATATTAACAACCTCAACAAGCAACAGAGTATTCAATTCAAACTAAATTAAAACAATCAAATCTATACCACGATCAATCGAATCAAAACTAAATCCAATCAAAGATAATCCAGGAAACGAAATTCGATTAATCAAAACAAAATTATATACAATAATGCATGCTTATGTGACAAAGCAAATCCACACTGTAAACAGAGCTGTGAGTTTATCATATAAACAGGTGATAATCATACCAGTGAGGCTACTTGAGCTATGCCAATTTTGAATTGACGAATGTTGTAGGCGACTCCACATTCTTGAACAAAATCGAACCTGTTGTTCGCTGTTTCTTATCAGTGGTTGCCGATTTAGCCTTCTGACTGGTGAGCCTTGCAACTTGATCTTCTAGAGCATGAATTCTGGACTACAGCATTGGAACATCAAGGTAATACCTTTCTAACCATGCGCCACACTGATCACATGGTGGAGCAGCTGGTTCAGATAGAACAGGAGGGGTTTTCGACGAGTTACCAGGGTTTTCACAAGGCATTTTGATGCCTGGATAATTAGGATCATTTTGCAAGAAAGGTGGTAGGTTTTTGACAAAATCGTATGAGGGTTTGTCACATAGACCTTCAGAATAGGGATACTCACTTGCCAGGTAACGTTCAACCTCTGAGTCAGAATCTTCACTCACCATGATAGGGTCAGGATGGACAGGAGGTCTCGGTTTGTTTCTTGCCATGCGAGAGATTAATCGGTCATTCTTCTTACCTTTAGAATTCGCATTAGGTTTGGTTTTAGGCCTTTTAGCCATGGGTTTAATAGTTTCGACATCTTTGGTCACATAATTGGGTAGGTCAATAGGTGAATCGGGTAGTGGTTTAGGTAACAGAGCACTGTAAGGCACAGGGGGTACAGACTTGCTCTCGCTCACCACAGGTTTGTCAACCTATGGTGGGCTTGAGTCCTCAAAATTATTGCGATTGAGAAAATCATTCCAACAGTCTTGGTGTAACCCCAAATGACAAACAACAAACATTTTAATTAACCCAATGTGAAAAAGGTTGTTATCGGCCTGGTTCCATTTGTATCTTTTAGACATTTTAAACAGACTCTTATGCAAGTAATAAGGCATATTAAGCTCATAGCCCATGAAAACCATAAGTAGCCGAAGGTGGTACAATAAAATGAAACCATACCGGCCCTCACAGGTGATGAACTGCTTGGTTATCATTAGCAAGTCGTGCCAACGTTGCTTGAGCATATTTGCGGGCAAACCTTTGTCACAGGAGTTCACCCTTCGTGACTGGAAGAGCAATGTCCACGGGACGTCTTCCACTTTGCAATTTTTTGACCATTTCTGTCCAGTAGTAGGCAGACCATTAGCTAAACTAAGAAATTGCTCATCAATTTCTAATTGGACATCCCCAACCTTGGCTCGGCAGCCATCAAAGGTTAATGCAAATTGCCGAGCCACACCAGGGTTAAAGCCATCAAAATTTCGTATGAACGGGAGCCATCTGAATTCCTCAAGGTCACTGTAAGCACCGTCAGACATCAACAAAGCTTGGCAACCATTGGGTTCAGCCCTTACGATTGGAGCCATGGTGCGGGCTCATGGTAAGGTTTGGATTGAACACAACAACACATGAGAAAAGTCGTTTGGGTTAACAGCTATGAGCGCTCAAAGGGGAGGCAAATTAATTTGCGCGTGCGAGGGTGGTGGGATTACCACCGCCATGCAGCATAGTAATGACACAGTACAACACTGTTTAATCAATCATGACATCATTCAAACCATAATATTCGGCCAACCCAAGAATTAAACGGTGGATAATTATATCAATGTGCCATTGTATAGTTTGAAACCATGACCGTTCAACGTTAAATCAAACCCAAAGTTAAATATGCACCTGTAATAATTCAAACCAACATTAAATCAAAATCCAAATGTTTCACCAACACGCCATGTGTATAACTTCAAACTATTGCCATTCAATATGAAATCAGACTCATATGTTACCCATGCGCTTGTTGCATAATGTGTAATCAAAGTTTATAACATTGTGACCAATGATTTTATAAAATCGACAAGCTAAGAGATTATAATAAGAAGGATCACATTATATAAAACAAGATTAACCATGACCCTTATGAAATCAAATATAACCCATAAATTTGCATGCTCAATGCCTTATCAATCAAATAAAAGTCAAGTTGCGCAATCAAAGTAAGAATAGGTAAATGGACATAGTTCGAAAAATCATTTCAGCCACTTAATAACAAACCAACGGTAAGTGCCTTTCAGAATATCAATGAGAAGATCATGAGATTTCAACTAACGATGGAGGAGTTTTCACGCTTTCAGTCGTGAAAACTAAATCGGAATCAATTTGCAAGTGTCGCATGAAATGAAAATATCGTCTATTTGCAAAAAGCGAGGGAAATTTGAAGTTCCGGAGACATAGGTGTAGGCAGCTTTTAGGGCAATTAAAAAAAATTGAATTGGCTGCCAACACTATCCATATTTCAATCAAATGAGTTACCCTCCCTATAATCAAATGCAATATCGAAATCAAATGAATTACCCACCCATGCAACAAACTAACCCACCCTTTTTTGATCCATCAATGTGGACTCCTTGGCCTCCACAACAACAACAACCATATCAGAACCAATGGAATCCAAATTGGAGAGGACAACAACTCCCCTTCCCAAATCAATTACCTCAATCACAATTTCTACAACCACTCTCCTTACCATCAGGTACTCCACCAAACAATCAAATGATGAGACCCCAACTACCTGTACAACCTAACCCTAACCCCAATAATAAAGCTGTGCAGTGCATTGATATTTATAACCAGCCTACATTTTCTCTTCTCTCTATGCAATGCAACGATATTCATTTATGATCTAGGAGAATAGTAGAACCTATCATAGCCGATGTTACATCTTCTGATAAAGAGCAAACAAAAGAGCATGATGTACCTGAAGAGGTACAATCGTCCTCTAACAATGCTGCTGAAACAACAAAACCACCATTTCCTGAGCATTTAGCTTTGACTAAAACGCCTGAGCCACCAGCTTTCAATCTTATAGGGGAATTACAAAATTTGTATGTCAAAATTCCTCTACTACAAGCACTCTGAGACGTACCAATCTATGCTAGGACGATGCGAGACATTTGTGTTAAGAAGCCTGGTAGGAAAATTAAGGATCCCCTCATAGTCCATGTTATGGGAGACTTGTCTGCACTAATGTCAAGTAAAGCCCCCCCAGTTGAGTATGGTGATCCCGTCCACCCTACTGTCTCAGTACAAATTGGAAAAATGATAATCCCTCGAGTCCTGGTAGACTTAGGTGCCGCTATCAATATCATGACTCTGGAAACCTTACAACTACTACAACTGCAAAATGAAGTCAGAGACACCCCAACTATCCTAGAATTAGCTGACTGATACACAATTAAACCAGAGGGAGTCATTGAAGACCTAATTATCTCAGTGGAATCCTGGAATTATCCAGCTGACTTTGTTTTACTACAACCTAAAACAAAGTTGGGGGGCCACCCTCTAATTTTGGGCAGGCCTTGGCTAGCCACAGCAGATGCTTTTATCAACTGTAGATCAGGTTCAATGACAATTTCCAATGGTTACGAAACTAAACATCTTACCCTCTACCCTCACGCTACACCCCTAATTAATAATGATAATTCTGTATGGGTAGACTTCGATGATCAACTTACTCAACCCATCTTGACTATCAGACAAGCTCTAAGCCTTAAAGACAACACCGAGGATGAAGTAATTAATAATTTTATCTGTGAACCCTCCTCCGTGACTCCAGAAACTCACAACCGGCTAGCTTCACTGTTGGAGTCAGATAATCAGGAAAACCTTAACTCTGAAAACCCACCTCAAACATCTTCCACCATCTCTTCTAAAAGCATACCAGTAGAAATTGAACCTGGCAAAACATTGAACATAAACCCTAATCTGACAGATGTTGAAACACAACAATTAATGAAGTTACTTCTGGAAAATAAAGAAGCATTCGCATGGGACTATACAGATATGAAAGGAATCTCTTCCGAATTATGTACTCATAGAATATATATTAAGGAAGATTGTCGATCGATCTGCCAATCTCAACGACGAATGAACCCTAATTTGAGAGAAATCCTTAAAGAAGAACTTCAAAAATTTCTTGATGCAGGGTTTATATATCCTATATCAGATAGTGAATGGGTTTCCCCGTCGGTAATAGTTCCTAATAAAAACGGGAAATAGAGAGTATGTGTGGATTATAGAGCCTTAAATAAAGCTACTCAAAAAGACCACTTTCCATTACCATTCATTGATCAGGTGTTAGATAGTTTGTCAGGGAAGAAAATTTTCTCATTTTTAGATGGTTTCAGTGGGTATAACCAGATCAAAATTGCACCCCAAGATCAATATAAAACCACTTTTACTAGCCCTTGGGGAACCTTTGCTTATAGAGTTCTCCCATTTGGACTATGTAATGCACTAGCAACCTTCCAAAGAGAAGTTATAGGAATCTTTTCTGATATGCTTAACGACTCTATGGAAATTTTTTTGGATGACTTTACTCCTTATGGTGTTTCTTTTCAGGAAGCACTACAAAACCTTGAGAAAGTGCTTAAATGGTGCATACAAGCCCAAATCTCCTTAAGTATAGAAAAATGTCATATGATGATGAGTGAAGGAATAGCGCTTGGACATTTTATCTCATCTCAAGGAATTCAGGTAGACCCATCCAAGATACAAGTCATTAAGGATCTTCCTACTCCCAAAACCCAAACAGAGGTAAGAAGTTTTCTAGGACATGCTGGATACTACAGAAGATTTATCAAAAAAAATTCCAAAATAGCTTCTCCCCTATTTGTGCTACTGATGAAAAATGTTGAATTCAAATGGACTAATTCTTTCCAGGAAGCATTTAATACACTTAAACATCAGTTATCTACAACTCCTATTCTTAGAGGACCTGATTGGACACTTCCCTTTCATATATCCTCTGATGCTTCAAATACTACAATAGGAGTTGTCTTGGGACAAGAAGAAAATCATCTCCCTTATGCTATTTATTTCATCAGCAAGAATATGACTCCTGCGGAACTCAATTATACAGTCACCGAAAAGGAATTCTTAGAAGTTATCTATGCTATTAACAAATTTAGACATTACATCACTGGCTACTCTACTCTTGTCCATACTGATCACTCAGCTATCAATTACCTAATGAACAAACCTATCACAAATGCTCGAGTCACCAGATGGTTACTATTATTGCAAGAATTTGATATTACAATTGTAGATAGACCAGGAAAAGAAAATGTAGTTGTTGATTTCCTTTCTCGGTTGAAACCTAATGATGATACCCCAGTAGATGATTCCTTTCCTAATGAATATCTATTTGCATTTTCTACTCACTCACCTTGGTATGCAGACATCGTTAACTACTTGGTTGCAGGGAAGTTACCACCACACCTATCCTACCGAGAGAAAAGAAGAATCATTCAACAAAGAGCTTGGTATAGTTGGATAAGTGGGTGTCTTTTCCATATAGGACCTTATCAAGAAATCTGAAGGTGCATTAGAGAAGATGAGGTTTATGATTTACTAAAAGCTTGTCATGATGGCCCTTGTGGAGGGCATTTTGCTGATAAGAGAACAGCACATAAAATTCTCAGGATGGGGTACTATTGGCCCTCACTTTTCAAAGATGCAAAGAAATGTGTCCAGGCCTGTGATAGCTTCCAAAGAGTGGGCCAACCTAATCATAGAGATGAAATTCCATTAAACCCTCAGATAGTACTTGAACCATTTGAAAGATGGGCGTTAGACTTTGTAGGACCCATTAACCCCCCATCCAATCAAAAAGTTTACATAGTGGTCTACACAGACTATATGACCAAATGGGTGGAGGCTAAAGCAATCCATAGAGCAACTGAAGAAGCATTTATAGATTTCTTATTTGAAGACATCTTCATCAGATTTGGAGTGCCAAGAGAAGTAGTTTCAGATGGAGGACCTCCTTTCACTTCTCATGGTTTTAAAGACACCCTTCAAAAATATCATATTCAGCATAGAATGACTTCAGCATACCACCCCCAAGCCAATGGACGGGTGGAAAGCACAAACAAAGTAATAGAATCTATTATCACAAAAATAGTGAAGGAAAACAGAAAGGACTAGTCTCACCGGCTCCCTGAAGCATTATGGGCCTACAGAACTACCTGGAGAAATACTACAGGACTCTCTCCCTGTGAATTAGTCTATGGAAAGAGTGTTGTCTTTCCTGTGGAATTTGAAATCAAAACCTTAAGGACTGCTTTAGCTGTCAACCTTGATTTGATCGATGCACAGACAGCCAGGTTGCAACAGCTTAATGAATTGGATGAGAAAAGACTAGATGCCATTCATCAGACAACTATGATTCAACAGCAAAGATCAAAATGGCATGACAAAACTATCAAGAATAATTAGTTCCAAAAAGGTAATTGGGCCCTACTGTATGACTCTCGGTTCAAAGAATTTCAAGGGAAACTACTTACAAGATGGCTTGGACCCTACGAAGTAGACATTGTTTTCCCCAATGGAACAGTAAGGCTCCTCACAATCAATGACTCTAAAACACCATTACTTGTAAATGGTCATTGGTTCCGTCTGTACCAGTGCCCTATTTCCAAAGAAGATTTTAAGGCCACATGTGTGGCAGACTCTCATTACCTCTTTTTAGAGGAGGCTCCTACCCCTCATTGCAATTAATTTTTTTTAAGTTAATTTCTTTAGTATTAGATTAGATTTCATTTACTAATAATCCCTGTCAAGAAATACCATGTTACAATCGATTTTTGCAGATTCTCGATCAAAGCACAGGCCCACTAAGAAAGGACAACCCTACTTCAAGAAGAGGCAAATTTTCCCCATTGCTAAAACACCACTGATCAACAACCTTTCACCATTTTCCTCATTGCTGAAACACCACTGTCAGCAACCTCACACCATTTTCCCCCATCACTATTCAACAACCTTTCACCATTTTCCCCATTGCTGAAACACCATTGATCAACAACCTTTCACCATTTTCCTCATTGCTAAAACACCACTGTCAGCAACCTCACACCATTTTCCCCCATCACTATTCAGCAACCTTTCACCATTTTTCACATTGTTGAAAGACCACTGTCAACAACCTTTCACCATTTTCCCCATTGCTAAAACACCACTGATCAGAAACCTTTCACCATTTTCCCCATTGTTGAAACACCACTGTCAGCAACCTCACACCATTTTCCCCCATCACTATTCAACAACCTTTCACCATTTTTCCCATTGTTGAAACACCATTGTCAGCAACCTTTCACCATTTTCTCCATTGCTGAAACACCACTGTCCAGCAAACTTCCCGCCATTTTCTCTCATTGCTGAAACACCATTGTTCAATAGTTCTTCACATTTCCCCATTGAAGAAACAACACCATCCAAAAATTGTTTCACCCTTCTTTCTATTGCTGAAACACCACTTCCTCAACAGTATTCTGCAACATCACTCTTCAACAAACATTTCTCTGTTCCTCCTATGGCTGAAACACCAACTTTTCGGCATTTTCTGTCAATAATATTTTGCGCTCTCATACTACATTTTGTCCTTCCAGTCAACAAATCCTTGATACAATTCATCTAACAATCAAAAGTCTCCACCACAGCCACTGCAGAACTATTACGGATAGACATTATATTTTGTTTAAGCACGAATCAAAAGGTAAAGACGAGGTATGTAAATTCTATGTATTACAGTTAAGCTATAGTTAATGAGAAGATTCCAAATCATTATTACCACTCACATAAAATCATTATTAGCCGCACTTGAACGGGGGGGGAGGAAATATCAAACTTTTATACCATCATTTCACACGAATTCACCACCGCCATTCCTATTTACCATCCTTTTGTTTGTTTCACCACCATTTGCATGCCTTCACTCTAAAAACTTACTCTGCATAGAAGCTGTTACTCGACTCTTTGATGGTGTATTTTACTGAGCTGTTAGCTATGGGAGGCTTTGTTATATGGTACGAACCCACCATGACAGCCCTATTGGAACTGTATCCAGAAGCCTATCAAATTTTTCTGCAGGCAGGATGGCTCGGTTATTTTCAGAGGCTCCAGAGGTATGATCAACAACAGGTTCTCCAATTTTCTCAAAATCTCCAGGAAGACCATTCCATTGTTCAAGGGGTTCGTATTTCAGTCACAAAAGAGGATATAGTGCAGGTTTCGGATCTCCCTACCAATGGTCTTCGCTTTTTTAGCCGCAAACATATCATCCTGAATGCCCAGCAAGATTTCCTCTTGCCAGGGGAACAAATTGAACCTAAAGGCCGGGGTGTCTGACTCAGCTCATTGCCGCCTCCATGGCCAGAATTTGCAAAATTCGTCAAACACTACCTTACCTGCGAAGGCCGATACCAGGTAGTCTACCAGCACGATTTTGTCCTGTTGTCTCATTTATGGCATAATAGATTGGTGAACATTCCTTATTATTTGCTCGGTTGTCTTAAGAATATGTCGCACTACTGCAAAAAGGATAAAGATCCTGCCCTTTCACTCACCCATCACCGTCTCGTTCAACTGTTCATCCAAAAAGGTTTTTCTCAACAAAACCCTCCACTAAATAACCCACCTATAGATCCCCAAGAAGCCGCTGAAATTCCTGAAAATCTTCAGGAACAGCAACCACAAAACCCTCCAGACTCTTCAGAAATACCTAACAGTCCACCTATAGACCCAATCAGTCCAATTAACCCCCCTACCATACCAAGCCCACCCCACACTTTACCAGAATCATCCACTCTTTCCCTTCATATTCTTAGCGATGATTCTGAACCAGACAATTCTCCCTGCCCCATCATTGAGGAAAAAACCCCAAGAAAATGAAAGCAAATTCCTTTCTTTCCACCCTTTTTACAAAGAAAACGAACAAGGGCAGCCACTACTGCCACTTCCCTAGACCCCCAACCCATCCGACTAATACCCCGTACACCTCCAACCTCCCAAATGCTGGAATATTTTCCTATTCCACCCATGGGCACTGAAACACAAGAACCAGATGCCCAGGGTGTTGCGACATCATCTTTTTCAAATCAAGTAGCCGAAACACAAGAACCAGCTACTCATAAAGTAGTTGAACCACAAGAACTAGCTACAGCTAAAACACAAGAACCAACTGCTGATTTTGATACTGAGATACAGGAATCAGAGGTCCAGGGTGCTGCAACATTACTTTCCTTACATCAAAAAGCTGAAACACAAGAAGTAGCTACTGATCCTGTAGCTGATCCACAAGAACCAGCCCGTGCAGCTGTGACTGCTACACAAGAACCAGTCACTCCTCAACCAGAACCAACAATGGCCTCTTTCTTACAAGAAAATGAGTTCCTAAAATCTGAACTGGAAGCCTACAAGCAAGAGCTAGCTGCAGAAAAGGAAGCCTATGAGAAGGAACTTAATTTGCACACCCTAGCTCGCATAGCGACCATGTCAGAAAGAAAACAAAAGAGAATATGTGTAGAGAATATATGTGTTGTCAATGTGGGGACATCTACTATCAAGTAGGCTACAAAGTAATTCAAATCCTAATACCAGGAGCTCCCCCTTCTCCTTCAACTTTTGCAGTCAAAGAAGAAAAACCTGTTGTTACACAAAACCAGCTATAGCTGTCACACAAGAACCAGCTACAGCTGAAACACAAGAACCAGCAGGACCTTCCAAAATTAAGACTGAACCCTAGCCTGCAACAAGCAAAACTGAAACCCCTTCTTCTTTTAATAAAGTTGTACAAACATTGCCTATTGATGAATCTGCCCCTCCCAGCTAGATCAACACCCACACCTTTGTAGAACGAGCCACTCAAACCCTACCTCAGCCTACTACCTGCAACGCTGAAACACAAACTCAGTCATGGGATGAGCAGGCAATAATACAGAAATGGAAAAAAGAGTATGCTGCTACATAGGCCAAAAGCCTGCAAGAGCACAGACAAATCTGGATAAATCATACCTACTCAAATTGGGAAGCTTTGGAGCAAACACGCCAGGAAGCTCGTGCCCTTAAGAAACAAAATAAAGAGCTAAAAGGCAGAGTGCTCCTGATATTTGACTTGGCACAAAAGCTCTTGGTTGCAAGGAAACCATCCCGCAATTACTCCTTGTTCCTCATGGAACGACTTACATGGTTTCAGATCAAATCAATCATAGAAGGTAGACCCCATGGAGTGTTACATCCAACAGATTTTGTCAAAACCTTTGCAAAAGCCTCTGCTATGGTTCAACACCTCCTCTGTGAAGCATATTTTCATAATGAGGCCATCCTTGAGAACCAACAGCTTAACCTTAACCCTCTTGTCGGTGACATCCAGATTCAGGCACTCACCTCCTTCCTCAACAATAAGATTATATGGTAGGATGAATTCCTAGCTTCCAAGCACAATGAGGATAATTGCCTTCTCTAGATAAGGCCAGAGCCACAAAATGTTGCCACCTTTGTTACAGAATATTATCAGTTTTTAAAGAACCCTGGGATGACTAAACACATTCAGCAACTACAGACAACAGTGCTTCAGGAGTGTCAACACTCCATTAGATCCACAGAGATTGCTTCCCTACAGACAAACAACATGTTTTGGCAACAATCTACTGAGAAAAGACAGGAACACAACCCTTTTAGCCCCACTAATCTTGAGATAGCAATTTCCAGGGTACCTAGCTACATCAGGTGTGTTTAGCAATGTGTTGAAAGCTGGATAGGGTACCAATTTCATTTTCCTATCCTCTGGTTGCCAGCAGAGAAATATCAAGTCCATTATAAATTGCCCAAGAAGGCCGAAACAATAGCTTGGCAAAGGTTACAACGCGTTCAAGGGTTCAGAGCTCTAACAAACATCACCTTCCACAACTATTGCTTGAGTAACTTGCACACTCAGAGTCGGTATTCAGATTATGATTCAGAGTGAATTTGCCTGAGGACATGCAACATTTTAAGTTTGGGGGGACTTTAGGACCACACAATGTACCTTTTTGCCCACACTTTTTGCCACCACTACACTCTTGTTTCACTCACATTTAAACTCATATTATCACTTTACCCTATCTTTCCAAAGGTATACAACGTCTCTTCTCCTTACTATATGTTTAATCTGTATTTCATATAATTTTACATTACTCTCGTACTTAACCATTGATAAAAAATGTAGAAGTGCTGAAACAATTCAAACTGCAGATTAGCATTGAGGCCTGTTTCTGAAACAGTTAAAGCACGCAAACCCTGTGGCTGAAACAACAACTCATATAGAAGAAACTGTTACACAGTCTGTGGTCAACGGTGCAGAAATACAGAAGAAGTTGTTACGCAGTCCGTGGTCAACGATGTTGAAACACAGAAGAAGTTGTTACACAGTCCGTGGTCTACAATTATAAAATAGCAACTCATACAGAAGATGTTGCACAGTCCGTGGTCAACGATGCTGAAACACAAAAGAATTTGTTACACAGTCCATGGTCAACGATGCTAAAACACAAAAGAAGCTATTACACAGTCCGTGGTCAACGATGCTGAAACAAAAACTCACATAGAATTGACTACAATAGCCGCACCTTGAGCTAGCATCAACCATCGTTGCTGCCTGAGAAGTGCTGAAACAGTCAGAACGCAAATCCCGTGGCTAAAACAACCCACGATTTGCGATGTTGAAACAACATACAACAGTAGTAACAAGAGACAAATAAAGAAGCTGTTACTCCAGCCGCAACAACAACGCCACACTCAACACTTGTAATAGCATTCTATTGTGGGAGAATAAGATATCCTATTCCAATTTAGAAAGTCGATCTGACTAAGAATAGGACTCAGATGTACACCTGTAATTAGTTAATTAAATTGTATCGAAGGGATCCTCCTCTTTAAATAAGAGGAAATCACCATTTGAGGGATCATTTGTTTTTGGTACTAAGAAAGGATTTATAGAGAGGGACATGTTTTACTTCAGATTGTAATGTAACACAGTTGGAAGATGAATAAAATATTGTTCTAAGCATTCCTCTCTAGTTCCTTTCGTTTCAGGGGAATCTTGTGAGAAGGGAGGGTCCACCTTCTTCACAAGATTCACCCATTAGCTTTGTAGTGTGATAGTGTGATTTTTGTTTATGCCTTGATTAAATTCTGTTTTGCTGAAACACTACTTTACTGAACTCTGTTTTGCTGAAACACTACTTTACTGGACTCTGTTTTGCTGAAACACTACTTTACTGAACTCTGTCTTGCTGAAACTTTGCTTTACCGATTGTTACATTGTTTTCATACGATTCATGCTTGGGTAACTTTTAATCATTCTAGTTAGCAATCCTTCTTGGTGAATTTATGAAAGCTCAGTAATCAGGGACAGGTGCTAAAGATTCCTGCTTAGGAATTAGGGTCCTATTCTTTGTTAGAGATAGTTAGCCTTCAGTGCATGTCAATTATTTTAATGAGTTCATGAAAGTGTGCTAATCAGAAACAGGTGTTGAAGTTTCCTACTTAGGAATTAGGGTCTTGTTCTCTATTAAGAGTTAGTTAGTCTTCAGTGTGTGTTAATCATTTTAGTTAAGCAATGATTTCATGAAGTGTGATGATCAGAAACAGGTGCTGAAGATTCCTGCTTTGGGAATAGGGTCCTGTTCTCTGGTTATAGAATAGTGGTCTTTCCTTTTGCGGTGTCTTGAAGGATTTGTTTTCCAGTCTGTTATTTCTTTAATGTAATCCAGGATTCTTTGGACAATTATTTATTTCAACATTGAACTCTGCAATAGGTAGATTGCTTTCCTGTAATTCAAGTTAGAACTTCAGCTTGTTCAAGGCAAAGTGTGATTAATATGTTTTTACTACAACTCTAAGTTGCTTTTGAGATTGAGCATATATAGTGCGTGGTTACCTTTGAATAAACAGACTTCCCTGGGTTGACAATTTATGTAGCACTTGATTGTTTAGTTAAAGAAGCAGTTATAGTGACCAACACGTGGCAGCCCACGCCTGGGCCACGTGGCACGACCCTATTGACCAATAAAATGCCACGTGTTGAGGCCCCATTCGTCCACGTGTCTGCCACTTAAATTCTTTCCACATCATCATATGGTCATGCCATGTCAACATGTCAAATTAGCACTTTCCACATCATCACTGCCACATGTGTGTTTGTACCCCTGCCACGTTAGCCTGTACGGACTGTACAGTCAACAACTTTTTTTTTTGGATGTTTGGCAAATCAAACAGATCACGATATCTCACTCATATGATATCTGTTTGAGCTCGTTCGAAGTGCGTTGGGTTCATGATGATGAGGGATATGCACCTATTCATTTTGAGGTGATTCTTAACACTTTGATTTTTGGGCTAAATTTTGACCCCTGGTCCAGATTCTGATCAGGCCACATAACTCAAATTAGAACCAGGGTCAATTAAAATAGAAACTAGATGGTTGGAGATCATACCTTCCATCTCCACTATTGAAGCTTGGTGGTCAGCTTGATTATTGTCCAAGGATGCATAGATTCATGGCATGCTCCTAGCCACATCATTGACGATGGTAGCTTATTGGATATTGTAGACTCTCTTACTGTTATGTTGTCTGTGTGGACAGTCCCTCAACCGATGATCTTCTCCATACCCCCATCATTTTAAGGGTTATTTCTTTAGGTTATCAGTCTTTCATGGGACTGTCTTAAAAGGTTTATTTCCACTTTGAGAGAGAAAATTTTGTTGATACACACCTCTAGTAGGAAGGCTCATCCTAGAACCCTTTCCGTAATTCTTAAATCTTGAGGATTTAAATCCCTTCTTCTTGAATCACGAACGACTCCTCTTCTTCCAGTCTTCATGAGGCT
The DNA here is from genome assembly GCA_009831015.1 of Picea engelmannii. Classification (NCBI taxonomy): domain Eukaryota; kingdom Viridiplantae; phylum Streptophyta; class Pinopsida; order Pinales; family Pinaceae; genus Picea; species Picea engelmannii. Next base: position 1,378,902 of record ML778140.1, on the reverse strand, counting down.
TTATCTTATTCTCAAACTGTTCATAACAATACCTCACCTTCCAGATGGTTGCTTCTAAGGTATTTGGTTCGTCAAACTCAATCTTGTCCCGGTAAGTCTGAGGTAATCCACTAATAAATCACTGCATTTTTACCTTCTCATCCTTTATGTAGGGTACATACCTCAGTAGCTCAAGGAACTTATTGACATATTCATCTATGGTGAGCTTCCCCCAGCCTAGGTTTATACAACTCCTTATTCTTCCCATCCATGTATTTCTCTGACAGATATTGCTTCCTGAAGTATTTCTCGAATTGATTCCATGACAATTCCTTCTCATGAACTCCTTTCACATTCCTAAGGTCTTCCCACCAAATGGAAGCCTTTCCATTTAGGTTGAAGATGGTTATTCGAGCCTTCCAGTTTTAAGAGTAATCATGGACTCTGAAGTACTTCTTTAAACCAAGCAGCCAAGCTTCATCCACTTCTCCCTTCTTAATCTCTCCATTGAAATAAGGTGGTTTGACTTTCTTTAACTCTTCAAGATCATGATTTTTGGAACACTTTTGCTTCTTTCCTTCCCTTTGAGAATGTGAGATTTCTCTGCTACTAGAAGATCCTTAGGAGTTGCTAGATTTCTTTCCAGAGGACTTTGCCGATGAGTGTTCCCTGGCTCCAGGTTGGGCCTTCTTCGAGGTACTTCTCCTAGTGTGGTCATGTTTTTGGATCTCAGGTGGAAATTGACTTCTCTTCTCATGTCACCGGTCCATATGATTGGTTGCGGGTTCATGCTGCAGTTGCCTCTGTATCTCAAATAATCTCTACAGCAAGATTGCATTAATTTTTGTTTGTTTTTCTTGATGCTTTATCAATCTCTCGTTGTCAGCCTTGAAACTCTATAATTTGGCCCTGAGGATCCTTACAGTTTCAGCCATATATGGAGGGGTTTCCACCGCCCTCCTTTCATCAGATTCTTCATCTCTATTGTGGGAGCCATCCCCCACTTCATGACATGTCACCATCCTTTAGTCTTGAATATTTCCCGTGGTTTACTGACTGCTCGAGTGATGACCAAAACACTTATTGTTAGCAAACAATTTATGAACAATACACGGCTCAAATTCCTTAAATTCACACACATAGTAGAAAGTTTCATTCTTTTCCTCAATAAAATTTTTAACCAGAATCTTTTTGAAGGAGGAAAGATAGGGCGTCACTCTTATAAGTATTCTATTTATGGTTTTTGAATGACTTGTCCATGAGCCCAAGCAAGCCAATTGTTGTAACCATGCTCTGATACCAATTTGTCACACACCCATGGTGGGGCGTAAAAAAACTCCGTTCTCCTTACAGAAACAAATCTACTCTCCACGGTATCTCATTTGGAAATTCAGGGGACTAGCCCCTTTTTTTTTCTTTGAAAACCATCATATATGACTATGGGTTATAACAAAATGCCAATCACGTGATTATGGGCATGGACAAGGGTGGTTGGATTCCAACTGTTTTTCTCCCCGCAACTCACCACGAGCCACCACGTGTCCCTTTCTCAATACCATGGTACCGATTGTGGCCCGCCCTCTAACTTTTAAAGTCTGAGCACTTTCTATCCCGAGAATTCATCATGACCTTTGATCTCATGATCTTGATGATACTTCTGAACTAACGACTCAGATATTCCCCTTTTTAAACCAATGGAAGAGATTCTCTTTGGGACTTTGGCGTTCAGAGTTTTCAACTCTCAAACCTTGCTTTCTCTGCAGTGGCTATCTCCCGGAATGGAATATCTACTAACACTTGTCCCTTGCAAATGAACGATTCAAATGAACTCTGGTTCTTTGGCCTTCAGGAGTTATTGTTCAATACCTTCTCTTTATTCCAAATTTTTTTCTCTCAGAGTGGCAGATCGTTTTCCATGCATCCTTTCCAAATCAATGGCCTTTGTCCTCTTCGAGACTTTAACACTTTTCAACCAATATCATATCAATGGCCTTCATCTCCCTTCCTGATCAATGGTTGAGATTCTACTTCAGGACTTCAGCGATTTCACTCTCTACTTTCCTCCGGAGTATTCCATACCCATAGTTCTAGATCTGATGCCATGCATCCACCTCAAATCGACGACTCTTGTCTTCTTTGGGACTTCGGCCTTCAGAAATCTCAAACCTCATTTTCTCCTCGCTCCATTTCTTTCAGAACGTTCTATCTGGAGTTCGCGATCTGATGACATGTGTCCTCCTTCAGATCGACAACTCCCAGCTACTTCAAATTTTCAAGCTTTGGTGATTTCAAACTCTTATCCTTCGCATTCTCCTGGAGTGATTTCTCCCAGAGTTCGTGATATGTCTCCATGTGCCCTCTGGATCTGACGGTCCAGATTCTCTTCAGGTATTCGAGTTTATTTCACCTAAGGAAAATGGATCACTGCCATGCATCCCTCTGGATCTGACGGTTGATATTCATTTTGGGTCGTTACCCAGAGTCCACAGATTCATGCCACCTGTCCTCTGTATCTGACGGTTGAGATTCACTTCAACTCTCCGGGCTTTGGGAGTTTCAACTCTCAACTGAAACTCTCGAAGTTACTTCTCCGGAGTTACTGATTCATTGACACGTGTCTCTTGGTGATCAATGGTCATGATCTACTTCAGCTATTTCACCTCCTCCTGGCCCATGAACTTCTAGAGTTGTGGATATTGTGCCACCCATCCTCCTTGATGATGGACGGTCGCAAATTACTTCGGGACTTCAGAACTTTCGCCAGTTCACTCTCCTGCATGTGCAAAGCGCTAAGGCTCGTGCACCTTTCTTTTATTAGATGGTTTTTGATCCTCTGCACTGTGATACAATGGTTACTGTCACTCCCCATCCTAATATTCCGACGCCCTCTGAATTAGAAGAGTTTTGTGGATGTTCAAAGGCCTCAGCCTTCATTTCTCCTATGAGCCTAACTATATTAGGTCTCACTTTTTCTCTTGAAAACATTATCTCTTCTGAGCCTTTCGATCCTCTCAGACTGATGATACCAAAGGACTCTGTTAATCCACAGATTTCCTAAGGGGTTCATGACCAACCATATCGCAACTATTCAAGGCCTGGCAGTTATGATCTGACTAATACCGAGATATCTGTCGACCAACAATTCACGGTAATTGCGGGGCCCCAACATGTGTGCTCTTTATCGAAGAGCTCACCCTCCACAATCTGGAAAGTACTCTCCCAACTTGGTTGAACCGAAGTCATTGATATTCCAGCTCAATGAGATCAATGATGTTGGTGAATTGTGGGTCGCGAACTAGCACCTCTGCTACTTACACCTTCGCTCTTCGCAATGATTCCCCACCCTCGATCTTCGTTCATAGATCGACGGTTCACAGTGATTGTGGGGTTCAACCTCTACAACCTGGAAAGTGCTCACTTGACTCTATTCTAATCCTATTTGTTGATCTCCCATTCCTGACAAGATCGACGACGTGGTTTTTTTGCGGGTCATGAACTAGCATGTCTGCTAATTTCACCTTCTCACTCTACAATGATTCCCAACCATCAATTTAATCAAGCGGCTGGTGTTTGATTAGTTCATCCTAGTGAGTATTTGAGTTGATCTAATGACTGGGATGGTCTCTCCTCTCGTTAAAAGGCTATCTTCCATCTTCGTTTTCATATTCCTAATTCATCGATGGTTCAGGTAACTTGAATATCATACAATTTGACATCTCAGTGCTTCGAGCTCCAAGGTTCCGAAACCTTCCTGAGCTAATTCCTTTTTGCGCAGGGTTCCTAGACCCAGGTCACGTGGATATTCAAATAATTCTTAGGCTATAATCCCCTCTCTTAGTTGGGGTTTTGGTTAAGGACTTACACGTGAGTTCAAAGTCTCCTAGACTATTGGTCTGAAGGGAACTTCTTCTTAACTCATGGATCTTTATGTCTTGAGTCAGGGCAAGGTAAACTTGTGAGGTTACTAAACGAGAGCTATGCCAAGAGGCATGCTCCAACTCTGGAACAGTGATGTAATCCCCTGGAGAAATCGCCTTTGAGGATTGAACGAGAGCATATGGAAAATCAAACAGAAGTATATGTTCTCGATGGAATGAATGTATACTCATAACTTAATCATTTAATGTAGAAAACCATTTATAGACATATAAATACATGCATGAATCCATTATTTCCAATCAAAGCACAAGGCATGAAAACACTTATCAGAACCACAAGGCATGATGTGAATTCTAAAAGGGGTGCTTGTTTCCACCCAACCATAGGCCCAGTCACTCCCAATGGCTTTATCACTGGCCACCCCCGAGCTTAGACCATGATGCTTTGAGATTTAATATCTTTATTCTAGCTCAACGAAAGTTAGGGACAAAGGTTACTCTCCTCCTCCCAAAAAAAAAATAGATGGGAACGAAGGTTACTCTCCTTCTCCCAACACAGAAATAGATGGGGATGAAGGTTACTCTCCTTCTCCTAGATCAGTCTCTATTTTTTGGGATCAGAACTCACCTCCCTTGTTCTCAGTCCTTCCTTGGACCTGAGAGATTTGACTCTCGTCTCTGCACTCTTCACAGGTCTCCCTATGCACCCACCACCCTTCCTTTCTTGCCTTCCTTAGCAATATTATGTGTGGCTCAAATTCCCAGGCTGTGTTTAGGTCTGGAAGCCTTACATATGGGCGGTCTGCCCCATCCCCTCATTAAATCTTGAGGAGGTCTTCCCACCTACCAGCCTGACTGTAATTCATTCCTAGGTTAGAGGGTTGTTCTGATCCTGAGAAATTCAATCCAGCAAAAGTACTGGTTCAGTGGACGTTAACGCAACCATTCTGGGTCCCCTCCACCACCTTTTCATAACATTCGTGGTCTCTTCTTAGCACGTCCCCTTTCCAACATTCATGCAACACATATCCATTTTCTATTAAAATAACAAAATTAACATTCATCGACCTTTTATACAAAGGTCCATCAAATCAAACATTCACACTTTTGAGTTTTCCATAGTTCCTTGGCCAATATAGTTATAATTACAAACTGGGGGAAATAGGGGGTTACATTTGGCTAGGTTTGTATGTGTTTGAATGCATGGGTTAATGCATTGTGAGGCTTCTTGACATGAAGAATGATATTAATACCAATTAGGTATGAAATATATTAAATGTGCAAGTGATGCAGATGCATGATGTAAGGATAAATATATACTAAAGGCACAATATGGTTGCCTTGATGACTGATGTGTAAGGCGAGAATTGCACTTTCCAAGATTAAGTGAACACAATGGATGCATGGTTGACTCCATTTTGAAGAGTCATGAAAGTTATGTTTTGAATGATAGCTTAATGGGAATGTGCTCCATTCCCTCAAGAAAGAGTAGTATAAATAGAAGAAAGAGTAGATGAGCAAGGATTCTTTGTTGTCATGATAAGAGGCAAATGATTATGCCTTTAAGGGTCACATGAGAATGATTGTGAACAATCATGAGTTGACGGATTTTAAAATATAGATGTAGGTGGGTTGTGAAATAAACCTATGGCATCTACACACAGGATTATGATTATTCATATGGTTAAGCACATCATGGATGTAAGTTAACAAAACCATAATATGTGTAGATACATAATTTAGACGCATGGAAAATATGCATGTTTATATTCCTTATGAAATATTTGGTACCTAGCTAAAGACAACTCAAGGTTGAGGCTATCACAGATAGTGAAGGATATGCAATAAGGGAGTTCCCTCTGGAGGAACTGTGTGAAGAATCTGTCAGGAGAACAGAGTCACAACCTTATTGGCTGTTGAGAATTAATCAACGAGATACAAGCTTGTGTGTGTGTGTGTGTGTGTGTGTGTGTGTGTGTGTGTGTATAGGAATCTTGGATTACATTTTGAAAAACATAATGTAATGAATAGAAGACTAATAATGAATCTTGACCATTCTGATAACCGAATGGTAACGTGCAGGATGCATAGGTTCATGATTCATTATGGACAAAAGAATTTTCTATTAAAGCATGCTGATGTATCCTAAGAGTTGGGATGAGCCTAACCGAGGCTTCTCAAGAAACGAGAAGAAAGATCACAATAAGAAGTAGATCACATAAGTAAAGGGGGAGAATAGGAGGAACACTTTTCTCACCCTAAGAACCCAGAATTGTGTAACAGAGCTATAGGATTAAAAGAGCAGTTGTGGAAACTAGTACAGATGGTAAAAGGAAAATAAACCCCCCGAGTATGATTAAATGAATAAATGAGTATGTTTGATTGAATAGGATTGGTTGAAGCCATGATTAAGAAAAGGCAGTGAGGCCTTAGAGATAACTCAACTGGGTTGAAAAGTCTTAGGTGGTGTAGAAAGAATTGGAAGAAGGGGAGAGCCCTCAATTCTTTTCTTGCTGAGTATTATGTTTTCTCTAGGATGAGAAAGTTGGTACGCTGATGAAAGTAAAAGGTTTTGACACCATAGTGAAGATGGTTGTATTGTTGTAGAAACAATCGAGATCTGTTTGTGTTGCACACATGGAAACATTAAGGATAATGTGATGAAGTGCATAAAGATATGCTAGGACATGTCTGAAAATGTTTTATTGTCTTAATGTTATAACTTTTGAAAGGAAGTTGTATGCCTTGGATACCCAAGTAGGGTATGATTCAGGAAGGAGAACCTAGATGATGGACGTGTGAACCTCTGGTAGTAAAGACTATTTGTAACCCTTGGAATGAACTGATATGTCATGAATGCATTGACCAATCAAGCAATGCTTAAAGGAATTCATGTGAAACCTTGAGTTTCATGAATGATGATTTAAGGTTGTTATCTATTCAAAGAAGAAAATATGGTTATGCTAAAATAATAATTATGGACAGAGAATCCATATGATAATAAGTTGGTTGAATTCCAACACACCTTGGAGAGAGTTCCTAACCTGAAAAGTGATAATATGAAATCAATACAAGGGTTCATTATGTGGGAATGTGGCCATGGACATTGGCACATTGATCAAATTCAATTAATGTTGAATTGCATATGGAAAAGGTTGATATACTGAACGGATGTATGTGAAATCAATGAAATTTCCTTTTTCTTTATATCCTCGAATAGATAAAAGTGATTTGATTGTTAGCATGCACAATTTAAGAATTGTTTGTGATGACATCATAAAGGTGCAGTAAAAATATAGGTGCATGGGAAACTAACAATTTGTTTGGCTGATTGAAGTTGAAAGTGTAGGAAGAAAAGAGTCTTGGATATGGAAGTGCTATAAGTCCATAAGGAAGACTAATTACCAGTTGATCCAAACCACAAGGAATGGAATTTTATTTGAAGAAAATGCATTTGATTGTTAGTGTGCACAATCCTAAAATTTTTTGTGAACCACTTCAAGTGTGCAATGAACATATAATGTGCATGAGAACTAACTATTTGTTTGGATGAGGAATGTTGAAATTGCAGGAAGCAAAGGTTCTTGGATATGGCAGTGTTGTAAGCCCATAAGGAAGACCAAAATTACCTACTGAGACAAACTGCTTTGGGAAGGAAAGTCCCATAATTGGTGGATCTAGATCCGTGCGAAACAGATCTGAAAAATAATTGAGGAAATTGGAAAATCTATGGGTGACAAATTTGCAATAAAATTATGAAATTTAGAATTTATGATGATGTCTCATGAATTTATGTATACCTTTGATATAGGTGAGAAGAAAGGATCTATCTAGAAAGGACAGATGGAGGCTATCAAGATGGAAAGAATGAAAAATGGCTACTATTGAGCCATGAGAACCCCATTGTAAATCATGATCGCCTGGAATATGTTGTGTTGAGGTAACACAAGCTAGAGGAACGCCTCGGAAGAGAAAGTATAAGGGATGCCTCGACTGTAAGGTTCAATGAAATCTCTGGAATTATTCATGTGCCATAAAACCTTGGCAAGGCAAGATGGATCACCCGAGGGACTGTATAGCAGAGAAAGGGATGCATGAGCTTGGGCCTGGAGGGTGAGTGACTGCAAGAAAGAGGAGACTTTGAAAATTCTTATAAACTATTGATTGGGATCATGCACACAATGGTTATGTCAAGGAAAAACAATGAGTCAAGATAACAAGACAACCATGTGGATGCAAATCAACTGCACAGATAATTATTGTGCTAGATTATGAAATTTTCCTCTGGAATTTTGAACAACAGTAAAATGTTTTCACATGAGATTATGATTAATGTGCTTGTTGTCAAAGAATTTTTTGAAGGCAAGAGAAGAAGGCCAAGAGGAAAAGGACCTGACCAAGAAAGAGGGTCAAGACTTCTGAAGCAGTGGAATGAGAAAGGCCTGACAGGTGTTACTAAGAAAGAACACCGAGGATGGTGTTACATTTAAGGGGGAGGGGATTGTAACACCCCTGTTTCGCCCATCTTGTAATTAATCATTAATCATAATCACCATGCTATGGCATGGGAACAATGTAAATGTATTATTGTTTGAATTTCCAAGAAATGACTATGGGGGTGAATCCTTGAAAGTACTGACCATGATATCACTAGAGGAAAGAATGTGAAAACTATAAGAGAGGGTTCATTATATCGAATGACCCCAATTTTTCCTTGTTGAGGATAACAAACCTCCTCTGGTTCCCAAGGAGAAATTAGTTAATGAATAAAGGAGTGGTGGTTGAAGCATCAACCCCCATGAATGGAAGCATGGTCTAGCTGCAGAAGGTCAGCCCGAAGTACCACAGGGTCCTGCAAACCCATACTAACCCAAGTTTCCTTATGATAGAAGGAACAGGATAGGAAGGATGTGCATGCAAGGTAAAAAAAGAATAAAATGGAAAGAAGAGTGGATATCGCGNAGCTGAGAATGAGTAAAAGACCATGAGCTTGATGTTGAGGGAGCATCTGATAAACCTCATCGAGGCCATGATAGAGAAAGAAATCTGTGAGAGTTTGCAGAGAATAGGACCTGAACAGAAGGCCATGAGCTTGATGTTGAGGAAGCATCTGATAAACCTCGCAAAAGATGTGAAATAGAAAGGATCATTGAGAATTGGCATAAATTCCCTAGTGATATCATGGCTTGGCATGCGGGTGGCCAGAGCGCTAAGAATGAATTCCTCTACGCCTATGATTGGGTGGAAAGGTGAACACCCACAATCAGTTAGTTGGTTGCAAACTGTAATAGATAAGTGTTCTGATATCCTGTGTAATTGAAATGTAACTGTAGATTAAAGTTGGATATCCTATGAATTTTGCAGTGATGTGCATGTTTGCTTGATGGCTAGATTGTATCCCTTTATCTTTGCTTGATTGTACAGTTAAGAAAGTAAGGAACTATATGGTTTGCATATGTAAGTTCTTGAGCCCTGTAGTGGCTCAAATTTAAGCAGATGAACTGTGAGTTTGTCGACCTTAGACACAGTTTCCCCATATACATGTCCATACTCCTAGCTATTTGAGTCTCTTGGGAAAAAAGGAGTTTTTTAAGTCAAAAGAAAGAGCACAAAGCACGCGCCAATGCCTAAGTCCTTCAGAACTGATGAGACTCAGGAAGGATAGTGATATTTAAGTCTCGAAAGGGAAGATCCTTTCATTTGGAAATATGAGTGAATGAGATTTGTTTAGGAGGACCCAAGGTCTTTCATGACCGTTGGATTTGGAGAAGGAGCGTAGGTGTTAAAACCTTGACTCCTTCAATCTTCACAAGTTCGATGAACTTTGGTATTTTTCATAAGGGAGACAGATCCTCCGAAGTACTAGAGCCCGAAGTTAATATCGGTCGTAGATATGAGGCTTCCTGAGAACTTTTCCCAACCATCAGATCTAGGTTGTGGTTAGCTCGACGCTGACCAACTCCAGGAGAAAAGAGGAGTTTGCAGTGCAAAACTCCCAAAGGTCGGAGTCATGAAGTAACGTTAGCGATGGATCTATGGATCCATGTGGTCGGATCTTGACCATGAGATTTGAGGTATGTTAGAAGGTTGTCAGTATGGTGTGACGTCATGAGCCAACATCACTAGGGTGACATGGACCCACGATCGACATGCCATGTGTCAGCTCGATCTGTGCTTTTCATAGACACTATATGCCTATTGGAACGTGACATGTGTCACCCCTGACCCATCTATGTGTCAGCCCGGGTTCGTGCCTGCCTGGCCAATGTGGCTGGCGATGTAATCAAGACCACATGAGTTTACACAACTTTGGAGTTCAGAATATTTAGTGAGTGGTACAATATAGGAACGTCCAACCCAAATCGTTGATCATCGAAGGATGAAATTCCAATAACGATAGCTGATCGTCGAACATAATGAGAGTTTGGTAGTTTGGGCATAGTGTGGAATCAAGAATGTTTGATGAGAATCATCGATTATCGAAAACCGAAGGGCTAGGGGTGCATGGAGACATTTAGGGACTTCAGGGATTTGGAAAAAGGTATGATGCATGTAGATATCTGAAGCCCCCTCCTTAACTGTAAGATCTCAATAGAGGACGTGGATCGTTGATTTCCTCCGTTGTTCGGTGATATAGGAATTTTTCAACACTCTTGGTAACTCCCAAAGTCTGGGAACTTCCGAAGTGTTGAAACCTTTCTAGCATAGGCTCTTAGCTCCCGATTTTAAACCCAAGGTCACGACGAGGACCCCGCTATCTAGTTTAGTCACCTAGTGAGAGATGTAAGCTTCGGGAAGCTGGTTAAGAGGGTTTTTTCTTAAGTAAAGGACCGAAAATGAACCAGGAAAAGAGAAACTTTGATGCCCCACTCATAGAAAGGTTATTTAGAGGTTGGGAGTGTTACATAACCCTATCTTTTCTTAGATGTCAAAATGCCCACAATACCTTACTGCCAACTTTGGAAACCAACCCAATTTGAGCGAACTTCTTTTCGATTTCAGTTTTAGAAATACATGTTCACCCACTTTAATATCTTTGAAAACTCTATTCTTGCCTACATATATTTTCTACCTATCCTGACCTTTTCCATTCGCTCTTCCATTTCATTCAACAAATCTGGCCCAATGACAACTATGTCTGCTAAGTTATCCCAACTTACTAGTGTGTTGCAATTCCTACCATACAATGCTTCAAATGGGATCATTTTTAATGAGGCTTTATACCCATTGTTGTAAGAAAATTCAAGTAAGTGAATGTAGTCTTCCCACTTTGATGGTTGGTCCATCACATACATTTTGAGCATGTATTCAATTATTATGTTATTCCTCTCTATTTTCCCATTAGACTTTGGGTGATATGTTGTACTGAGATCTAAATTTATCCCAAATCTTTTGAACAAACCTTTCCAAAAATTGGAACCAAACTTTGGATCTCTGCATGAAACTATTGCCTTAGGCACTCCATGTATCCTGACAACTTCCATGTATCTAGGAACAAAATTACAAACATGTCCAGGTATTCCTTGAAAACTCCATTCATCAAGCACATAAAAAAAAGTTGAAGAATTTGATAGTCCAAATGGAACTACCAAAAAATCATAATGCATGTGTCTTGTCCTGAATGTTGTCTTCTTCCTTTATCCTTACTTGGTTATTACCTGATCTCAAATCAATCTTGGAAAATATCCATGAACCTTTTAACTAATCAAATAGATCATCAATCCTTGGAAAGAGATTTTTTTTTTTATGGTGACCTTATTTAGCTATCTGAAATCAATACACAACCTTAAGGTTTCTTATTTATTCTTCACAAACAACATTGGGGCACCCCAAGGTGACACACTTGGGCATATATACCCCTTCTTTAACAATTCTTTAAGTTGCATCTGCAACTTTTTCAAGTATGGTGTTCCCATTATGTATGGTGTCTTGGACACTAGGGCAGCTCCTGACACCAAATAAATAAAGAATTCAATGTATATTTTTGGTGGAAGTCATGGGATTTTCCCAAAAACATATTCAAAACTCCTCAAGATTAGATAGTCTTCAATGATTTGCATTTTATCTTTGGTTCCCTCTTCCATATGGGATATAAAAATTTGACATCCATTACCAAAAATCTTTTTCAACTGCATGGCTAAAATTTCTCTAATAGATATAGCTCTTGGAATTCCTTGGATTTTTCCTTGCTTCCCTCCCTCATCAAGACAAGTGATTGTCTTGTTGTAACAAACTAGGACAGCATAGTGTTTTTCCAACCAATCCATGACAATTAAAAAATCATGTGAACCCAATGGTATGATGTTCACATCTACCTTTGTGTTGAGTCCATTCATGTCTATTGGATAATATTTGATCAACTCACTAATTTTCCTCTTAGCCCATGTGGCAAATTGAAATAACCAATATTTCTTGTGCTTACTCCTTTGTAAGTGAAATATTTCAACAATGTTAGAGTTTATATAACTATGGCTAGCTCCAAAATAAATTAAAATTGTTGTGGGTTGCTTATCAATCTTACCTTCCACTTCAATCATGGGGGACTGATACTCTTATTGTTGTTATCCAAGGCTGCATAAATCCTTGGCTTGTTTCTTCCCATGTCTTCCACTATCTCAACCTCTTAAATATAGTGGAAATTCCTAATTCTTTCAACTTTGTGAGGGTAGTCCCTATACAAGTGATCTCCCTCACATCCCCAACATTTCATGGGTTGTTCTCTTGGCCTTTTCCCAAAAGAATATGGGATCCTCGGATCATTTTGGGATAAGAGTCCTTGCATATTTGATTGAGAGCTATTGTTGAAAAAGGGTGGCTTAAAACCTTTCTTCATTTTCTCATTCTTACCCTTCATCTTTTCATTCGAATATTTTTTTAAGACTAGCCTCCCTCTGCTCTTCTCATAAAGATTATTTTATCATCCTTACCCTTCTTCTCATCAAGGTGCTTGGATTGCTTAAGTTGATCCCACCACACAGTTTCCTTTCCTTGCAAGTGGTAGGTTGCAATTCTTGTTTCTACCCTAGAGGGGTAATCATGCAGCTGGAAATATTTCTTCATTTCCAGCATCCAAACCTCAGGATATTCTCCCTTTCTATGCTCACCATTAAAATTTGATGGCTTGATTTTGATCCTAAGTTTACCTTGCAAGATGTGTACCTCAGGTCTTCTCCTCTTCCTCCTGACAAGAGATGCACTTGTGATTTTCCCTGGCCCTGAGCTTGCATGAGCTCTCCTAGAGGATTTATTTGCAGAATGATGGTGCATGCTCATGCTTCTTGATTTCCTATCATTCCCATGATCATCCTCTATGGGATCCTGATGCTACCACTTGTCTGGAACTAGTTGTTTACTTTGAACCAAAGTATTTTTTTGACTTGTCTATGCAACATATTCATACTTTGTAGTAGTGCCTCCTGATATTTCATAATATTTTTATTATTGGCCCTATATCTTTGCACTTCTCTTTCCAAGATTCACATAGTTATAGCCAGCTCCACAGTCTCCTCCATGATGCTTCTTCCACTGGATTTTGTCTCATCATTTCCCATGCTACCATACAACCTAATGAATTCTTCTTAATAGCCAAAAGACCCTTGGGAATCCTCAATAATTGTGGTTCTCATACAAAAACCAAACTTCCCTCATAAACCTCTAAACTCTACAAGAAAATGTGCATGCAATAAAATTTTTGTTAGAAAAAACATATATACACATTTCTGGAAAAAGAATACATAACTTTTATGCTCATTTGGCCACCAGTCATCTTCTTTTGAGTTGGCTATAATTTCTACCAATTTTTTTTTTGGGGGTGCATAAATATATTCCTCTCTCTAAGAGATTTCCAATGACTATTTATTTTCTCAAAATCGAGCTCCAGGAGAGAAATTATGCCCCTTTTAAGATTTCATACAACCCCCTTGATGATGTCACTGTGCCACCTAGCACCACGTGGACCTACTTTGCACTTGATAGATTACATGGACCTAATTATGTACAATCAGACACGGTTTATGGCTTTCAATCCATTCACGCATGGGTAAATCTCCACAGGGTGATCAACTTACCATGCCAAATGATTCTCCCACAAATTTCCTCCTTCACCAATATACCCACATGTTACACATCAAAATTACTCACTTCGATAGTGTCGCAAGTGTCGTCATTACAAGTGTCGCAAGTGTCGCATTTTTCTCACAAGTGTCGCAAGTGTCAAGGAAAGCATACTGCTATGATGCCCATGTCGTGCCTATAATGACACAAGGAGGACACTTGGCACATGTCAAACACTTGATTTGGAAGAGGAGGAATGGTCAACTAAGCTCATGACCCTCTTGCCATCTAAAAGAACCAAAAATTGACCTTTTAGAGGAGAGCACCCCCCTACACCTACTTTAGGAGCGTTGGCACCCCCCCTTACACTACCTGGGAGCGCTATAGCACTCTGATGGCCCTTCTGAGGGAGCGTTGGTGGGGTTTGGAGTGCTGGCACCCCCCTAAAGCCTACTGGGGAGAGCTATAATGCCCTGATGGCCCTTTTGAAGGAGCGCTACCTATTCTGGGCAGTAGTTAGTTTGTTGAGATGAATGGGGAAAGGATCTATGCAATCCCTGAGGGTAGTTGGATTCAAATCCCTAGTCAGACCATGATCTTAGGGAAGATCCCTAACTGAAGGAGGAAAATACTCAACTTACCCCAAGGATATCTCAAGTGGTTGAGCCTCTCCAAGGCTATATAAGTAGGCTTTCTCATGGTGAAAAGGAGGATGGAAAGGGAGAATGACACCAAACTTATGATCTCATAAGTGGTGCTGGAACAGAGACGATTTGGAAGCAAGAGACCTATGATCTCATAGGGAACAATCGGTGAAGCTATCATCATTCTGATCATGGATATTTTGAGCAAGGGTTAGATAAGGAGGACTTGACGAAGCTACTACAATCCATCTACAGTTGTAAGTAATGTTTTGTCCTCATTAATATGATTCGCTTGGCTTGTTTATTTCTAATTCATGTTGTATATCACATGAATTTGTCTCTAAATAGATAGGTCTATTTCAGACTGACATCAGTAGAGTAGGAAGTGGTCATACTTTGTTTGTCTATAGGATTCATCGAGGAGCGAAAGATTGGAGCTCAACTCAAGTCATGCAGGGACAAACGTCAATTAAAGGTACTTCTCTTCTCCTTCCTCCTCACACACTAATCCACCTAAATATAAAAGGAAGTCAGTGACCATGATAAGCAGTTTTTGTCTTGAGATTTAAGAGTCTAGCTCTCAAGAGGAGATCTACCTATCCGCAGGGAGATTTTCCTTCAACAGAAACTGGCGACTCCACTGGGGATCAAATCAAAACTTTTGGTTTTGATTTTTTCCTCATAGACATGATCTTACCCTTTGTTGTTTTCAGACCTTGTTCACCCCATATGTTTGATCTCATATGCTGATTGAACCCTTAGCCTATCACATTCATCTTGACTGTCAAAATTTGACTGAAATTTTGGGTTTTTGGACCTTTTTCTGAGTTTTAGGACTCCAGCGCTCCCCTACCTTGTTAGCAGGGCACTATCGCTCCCTTAAGGTGTTGGAAAGTGATTTATAACACCCTGGTGTCCCTTATACTAGAGCACCAACCCCTTTTTGCAAAAAACTTTTCAAAAATTCCATTTTTTGAGATCCAAACCCTGTTTTTCCACTTGCTGAGATTCTTTGTGACTTAATGCTTCTTCTTATTGAACTTTGACATCCCTCCTTCTGATAAATAAGCACTTTGTTGTTCAGAGTTGGTGGCCTTCTTCATTATTTTTGAGTTTTTGTTGTTGAGAGCTTGAAACCAATCCACTACTTTCTTCTCTCCTATCCGACTAAGTGGGAACTTTGGTGAAGGACATATGAAGTCTGTGAATGGTCTCATTTGATTTTTGAGGTCATCTTTCTTGAACATCTCTTTTTGTGTGAACTGTTTGAATTTGCTTTGTTATCTTTTGTTTTTTGTTTGCTTCTTGTTTCAATCATAGCAAGAGGGTGTGTGTCATTTGTGTGAAATTTGCTTATACTTGTCCGAATCTCCTTGATCTGAAAAGGTAGCTAGCAGGAGAAGTCTTTGCATTGAATTAATCATCATTCGCATACAAACGACAAAAGATACATTTTAGTGATTCGTTTGCATATTAGAAGGCATTTTTGAAAATGATTTAGCATTGCATTGGATTCGATTGAGAACCAATTGATTTGAGGACGTTTCATATTAGTGTTTGAAAGTGAAAATGAATCTTCCTCTTTATCTTAAATAGGTGTTCATTGAAAAGAAATGATTGCTTATCAACTTTCATGCATATATTTGGGAATTGAGTCCTCATTCCATCAGTTTCACTTTCGTACACCCTTTGAGTAAAGAACAGCTGTAAAACAAACGCTAATTAAAATTTATCTAGAACATTTTTGTTTTTAGGATCTTCCACCAACAGTAGATTAGGGTTAGCACTTTGGATTAGGTTGTGAGTACAACTCTCCAAAGTTTTCAAAACAAACATTAGCATCCTGAGCTAGGGAGAGTCAAATCCAATTGTCGTATTGGTTTTCTAGGATCCCCCTCTCACACAGGGGTTACGCATGAGGTTGCATTCGGGTGAATTATGGAGATTATCCCTCCATGGTTCAACTATGTGTAGTGGTCGGATCATATATTGGGGGTCACTTGAAGGTATACCTGCGATTATGTGTGGGAGCCTTTAGGTTTGATTTCAGACTTGTTATCCCGCCCATACGTTTCAGATCGAACTATCGACTGTACTAGCTCAGGGACTCACTGTGAATTGGTGTCTTTAGTTTCCATAATCTTTAGGTACTTACACAAGGTGACGGTTAAGGGAAGTCTCATTGTACCTGGAACAGACATTGGTCAAACTCACTCGGACTCCTTGGAGGGTAAATCCACAATTACTGCATGGAAGCTTGCACCAAGGTGAAATTCTGTTAAGCAAGTCACCATTGTAATTGTTCCACCATATCCTATCCCCTTCTTGACTTGATCACGTGACATTGGATTTCATCACCAACTAGTACGATCATCGAGAGAAGTTTTTGTTTGCTTGGTTGATTCCTAGATTTTATTAGTGTATGTTGTTTCTTTTTGTTAGCTGGCCCTAGATCTTCAGTGTGTTCTATTATTCTTCACAATTGAGCCCGTAAATGATCAATTTCTTCGTCGATCACGTAGGATGCAAGGGCTGCCTTTGGAAGGCTATCAACCCTTACCTCTTAACCCTCCAAAAGACAACTGCCATAGAGAGGTAGAAAATCCATCTGACACTGGAAGTGTTATTTCTCCTCCGTTAGATAACCCAGAAGATGCTTTGTTTATGGTTGAAAATCCCACTACATCTGTGTCGATAACCCCTCTAGAACCACTTTTAGTTCGTTTAGACTCTCTTGGGAACGTCATAGATGAAGAATTCCCACGATTACTGGAGAGGATTTTTACTGAAACATATATGGGATCCACATAACCAATCTTTGGTGATGAATATAGGACTCTTGTTCGTCCTAGCACCGCAGTAAATACCAATCCCACACCTGCTCGTTCTGTATGGAGGAATTCATCAGGACGCGATCTCTATGAACATTTCAAATCCTTTCAACAACCATTTCATCCTGATGACCCTCCTAGTGAAACAGGACCATCCAGTCAAACCATGAATCACCCAGTCGATCAGGTTGTTAACCCTACTGCTACACTAGCACAAGTTCATCCTAATGCTGGACTCATCACCTCTACTCATCTCCAACGCACTTCATTCTCTACCCCCGTTTCTATGAGTTTTTACTCTACAGATCCACATGTTCCACAAAATCTTGCTGGGACATCTTCTCACCCAAGAACGTAGACCCCTGCTAGCCAAACACAACCGACTGGAGGGAAACCACCATCCAATGAACCTTTTCCTTCTGGAGGACTACCTTTCCATGGCAGGCCTACCCCTCCCGAGGGACAACCCCCTTTTCATACTCTTCCTAGGGAGAAACCTCCATTTTCCAGTCATATCCCGGTCATAAATCCACCGTTGACAGAGGGCCAACCCCCATTTGCTAGAAACCATACAAAATCCTAGGGAGTATCTTCAGGAGGCACTTTTACTCAACTCCACGTTGGGGGGCACTCGTATAATAACCCACTAGGAGGAGTATCCAATCCTGTTCCTTTCGGAACATCTTACGGACAATCTTATCCAGGCGGCATCCCAAAAACCACCTGGATTTCCCTAGGACCACAGTCTTATCCTCCTCATGGGTCTAATGTGTATCCACCTCCAGGATCTACTCCTTACCATTCTCAAGGGAAAAATTTTTATCCTCCTCACAGGAAAATAAATCACCCGGCTTATAATGCTCAGAACCCATCGGGTTATGCCAATGTTTCTCATCCATCATCGAATCCGTATTATCCTGGCCAACAACAACCTTATGTAGGAGGACCTACTGGTTACAACTATCCACCTAACCCAGTTTATGGTCCCACTAGTGTTCCTATGCCGCACCAGTATCATTCACAAATTAACTGACAACTACCTTTCCTTGCGACTCTGGATCTCCCAGACTTGTCTCGGTTAACTAATGATCCTATTTCTCATTCACTGGTTTGGCCAGTCATTCCAGCTAAACTTCCTTTTGATATTTTGAAATTTGATGGAAACCCTAGTGAAGATCCGAACAGCCATGTGATGACTTTCCATTTGTGTTGTTCATCAAACTCCCTCATGGATGATTCTGTATGTTTGTGTCTTTTCCAACGAACACTTACCGGTTCGGCAGCAAAGTGGTATATTGAACTACCACGTGCTTCTTTTCATGATTTCAATTCCCTTTACATGTCTTTCCTCATGAACTTTCAACTACCTATTCGCTACGAGACAGGTACTGAACTCTTGACCTCCCATTGTCAAACTAACTCTGTGCATATCTCTGACCATATTCATGAGTGGAGGCGGCGACGAAGGATGATCAAGGCAGTCATTCCTAACATGCTATTGGGATAATGGTTTACTAAATCACTGTTACCCCCGATCACTTGCAATGTCACCATGGGTGGTGCGGTCACTGAGGAAGAAGCCATCGCTCGGGCTTAGTATTTAGATTTGGTTTATTCCCAATCTATTACTTTGTATGATTTGCTTCCGAATGCTGCTCGAGCTAATACCAATCCTTCTAAGACATCATATTCATCTCATTCGGATGGTATTATCAGTTTTGTCAAAACTCAATCTATCTCCCAATTGCTCACACTCTCCTCTACCTCCCCCCAAACTTAGATCTCTGAGGTGAATGTGGTTCAATCTTCCCCTTCACAACAATCCGGAGGTAAGAAGAAGACAAGAAATAAATAAAAAAATAATAATGAACAACCAAAAAATCAAATACCTACTACCGAAAAGAAACCACAATGGAAACTAAAATTCCCATGTATCATTTGTGGTGACGATCACTACACTCGAGACTATCCACTTTGCAATGAAGAGGCCAAAATTTTCCAAGGAAAGTCACAACCCGTTGTGCTTACTCATCCCTTTCCACAGCATCAATCCATGGTTGCTCAAAACCCCTCTCTTGGGGGAAGTTCTAGTGATCCTCATGATGAGGCCTCGTCGAGTGCACATATTTATATGTTTAATGGGATCAATTTGACCACTCGCTCTAAGACATACGACACACCAGGTAACCCTAACAAAGGAAAATACACTAACGGTATCGATACTTTACTGGATCCATCATCATCCTTCGTTAGTCTTCCATCGGTTAATCCTCTGTCTGGACCACTTCATATTGAGAAACCCACGTTTGACTCTATCTTACACCCTCCTAAGAGCATTATCCGCAAAGCTACATTTAATCCTAGCTCATGTGCCGCCCAGAGCTACAACATTGTTGAAGATTTGGCTCAAGCACCGTGTGCTATGTCTACATTAGAAGTTCTATAGCACTGCCCCAGTCAATGTAGAATGCTCTTGGCCACTCTTGGTGCTGTTGATCCTGAGTCGTCCAACCATATCATGTTTAACCTGGATAATTATGCATCTCGACTCTCCCACCAACTTGCTTTCCAAGTTGATGTTGTTGTTCACAATCAACAAATCCACCGAACTATTCTAGATGAGGGAGCCTCAACTTTTGTCATGTCTTTGGCATGTTGGAAAGGTTTAAAATCACCAGCACTCAACAAATCCCCAATGATGTTACGTACCTTCGACGGGTGAGTTTTTCATCCCCATGGGATTTTACAGTCCCTGCCCATCCAATTGGGTGGCAAAACTGTTACTGTAGATGTCGAGGTGGTTGATGCTCCCCTCGATTACAACTTGTTACTTGGAAGAAGTTGGTTTTATGCTATGACTTTCGTTGCCTCGTCGGTTTTTCAATGTGTGCAATTTCCTCATTAGGGCAAGATTGACACTGTTGATCAGTTGGATTTTTGCACACCCAATGCTTGCATTCCTGCTACCAATAATATTCCTTTCTTGGGAGATCACAAGATCACGTATGAAAGCATTGGTGTTGGCTTACTGAAATATTCTAGCCTCATGGGTACCTTCCCTACACCACTTCCATCGACTGCACATCATATTGCCACTGTCAATATGATTTCGACCGCAGCTTATCAATCTTTGGAATCATCTGACCCTTGGATATTACCTTGTCCATTGGAATTCGATGCACTAGGTGACACCATGCCACTTAGTCCAGCCGAAACATCATACATTTCTTCCCAATCTACTTCTTCCTCGTTGGCTGACCAACATCTATTGGCACCCGACAGTTCCTCGATGAAATCACGTTTGAGTTCCTTATCGTCTGTGATCGACTACATTTCCCCAATGTTTCCTTTTCCTGAATCTATACCGGAAATGCCTCGCATTGACAAGTTACCTTGGGGTAATAACCATCACCGATCATCTTTTCTTCCCCCTTGTGAAGAGATTTAGGAATATATACACTCTATCTCCCCTCCTGATGTTGATTTTCAATCATTTCCCATGAATTCAACTTCTGATGATCTAGATCCGGTAGTAGACATGGTGATTTATTCGGTAGGATTATTGGAACCTGATCTCCTTACTCCTATCATGACCCTCGACATGTGTTCCTTCCCTAGTGATTATCTCCCATCCAGCGAAGATCTCCTGGAGGCCATGACCGAATTTTGTCCCTTGACATGGTATCCTTCCAGAGCATTATCCTTTTGGAAGCCATGATCACAAAGAAACCACGAGCATATTTTCTCTTCTCTGTGGCAAGCTCATTAAAAAATGAAACAGAGGCCATGAGCATAGTTATTTTCCTATGTCAAGCTCGTTAAAAAATGAAATAGTCACCTCTCTCGAACCTTCTTTTCATCCACCCTTCTCCTTTTTCTCATCTACTAGAGAAATTAGTGATGACCTTAGCGCCGGTGAATGAATTGAAGCTTGGAGGGCATGTCTCTAGCCTTTAATGATCTTTTTGGAGTTAAGCCACTAGCTCTCAAGCTGGGGGCATATCGAGCTTAGTCTTTGTTATTTCTCATGCTCGAAAATACATGAGAATACATCCGGGTAGACTTTTATCTCTTTTTCAGACCCGTATGGATACACGAAAAAAGGAACCCCCCTGGAGTCTCCTTTAAGCTCTTTTCAGACTCTCTAAACATGAAAAGATTGCCGAGTGATCTTGCTTCCTTTCCCACTCGTTAAAAGGTTTGAAAGGGCGTCTTGAGTGATAGTTTATCTTTTTTTCGGTCTCGTCAGACTACTTTACGAAAAAGGAACTGAGAGAGTTCTCTTTTAAGTGTTTTTCTAGACTCTATAATCATAAAAAACCTTCGATTTTTCTGTCTTTGGACTCGTTAAAGCAAACATCGATAGGTCCATACGTGATTGAACCCTTACTTCTTCCAGTTTTTTAAAAAAAAGGAAGAGGAACTTACCGAAGGTGAGTTATATCGAGCATGTGTTATCCTCCTCGAGCTTGTTAAATTAAAAAGAGGTACTCGTCTATCCAGATGGGGGAAAAATTGAAAGAAGAAAGCCAAGCAATTTTTTGAGAACATTATCAGTAACTCTTAGAGTCGCCCTTGAACATGACACTTTGTCTTTGCGCACATATTACTCCGTTGAACCTCTGCACTGAGCCAATCCTTTGAGTTTCTTTTACTCCTTTGGGTCGCCCGACGTAAGTCACAGCATCCACTGCATTATCAAGTTTTGGTCCATGTCATGTCTCTGCTATTGTGCCTTAGTGTTCAAGGGAAGTATCCACCTCAAGAGTTAGCCATCACAAATATCTTGTCTCAATACCCATGTCAGTCCATGTTCATTTCATGGATGATTTTAGGGGCTAAATTTTGCTTATGGGCTAATTTTCCATGGTTTTTCCAAAAACAATATTCGCTATTTTAAAAATGATTTGCCCAAATTCTATAGGATAAAATTATTTTACCTTACAAATTGCCAAAATTTTATAAAAACTATATAAAATCCTTATAAATTTGAATATTTTTACAAAAATATCGCCAAACATTTATAGTTGGCATATGAAGGATTAGTAAGATTCGCTAAGGTTTCTACATTTTAAAACAAATTTCCATCCTTAAGATCATCCCTGGTTCATTTGATCTACCAATTACATCTCTGTGTCTGTTTCATGTCGTTGATGGGGGATATATCAAGGCCCTCCTTCAACGAGTCTATTCCTGTCGACTTCAACAAATTATCTAGGAACTAGGCTTAGAAACCAATTAGTACTTTGGGACATGCATGCCTCAATGGAAGGCCTCCTCACGTTCGACTGTGGGTTTACATCATTGACCTCTGATCGAATGATTCCACAGATGTTCGACTTCAACTCATCTATTCACATTCAATGGAATTTACTAGGGTACCTTGGGAATTATTGCCATCAATGGTGATCTTCCTCGCGCTTGTTAACGGTTTACATCATTGACCGGTAATCAAGTGGTTTCTGCCATGTTCGACATCAGGACATCTATTCGCATGGTTAGATTCGTACTACATCAGGATCGGTAAGAAGACCCTGGGTTGAGTGATCACTCTTATATGTACTTTTCCCAAGTTGCGAAGGAGTTTCTCTTGAACAATGACACATATACTGTTACATGGATCCACTTTGTATTGGTCATGGCTATGTCTTGTCATCTCGTAGATCCACTGTGTAATATTTGTGGCTACGATCAGTTCAAGTCATGAGAGTATAGATCCACACTGTGTCCTCAGTGGCTATACCTTTTTATCAATACAATTATGGATCCGCAGTGTATTTTATGGCGGCCATATCTTGCAAGTCTTGATCACCCAAGCATAGGTATGCCTGCCTTGGGTTTGAAACATGTCATAATATTTCTTGGATGTTTGTGTGCAGCTTCTGTCAGGTTCTCTGCATCTATACCCTTTCTTGAAAGTCTACAAAGCATTTCAGTTATCATCTCTCATCTTCTAACTTCATACTTTGGGGGGGAATCTGTTACACATCAAAATTACTCACTTCGATAGTGTCGCAAGTGTCGTCATTACAAGTGTCGCAAGTGTTGCATTTTGCTCACAAGTGTCGCAAGTGTCAAGGAAAGCATACTGCTATGATTCCCATGTCGTGCCTATAACAACACAAGGAGGACACTTGGCACATGTCAAACACTTGATTTGGAAGAGGAGGAATGGTCAACTGATCTCATGACCCTCTTGCCATCTGAAAGAACCAAAAATTGACTTTTTTAGAGGAGAGCGCCCCCCTACACCTCCTTTAGGAGCACTGCCCCCCCCCTTTACACTACCTGGGAGCGCTATAGCGCTCTGATGGCCCTTCTGAGGGAGTGCTGGTGGGTTTTGGAGCACTGGTTCCCCCCTAAAGCCTACTGGGGAGCGCTATAATGCCTTGATGGCCCTTTTGAGGGAGCGCTGCCTATTCTGGGAAGTAGTTGGTTTGTTGAGATGAATGGGGGAAGGATCCCTGCAATCCCTGAAGGCAGTTGGATTCGAATCCTTAGTCAAACCATGATCTTAGGGAAGATCCCTAACCGAAGGAGGAAAATCCTCAACTTACCCCAAGGATATCTCAAGTGGTTGAGCCTCTCCAAGGCTATATAAGAAGGCTTTCTCATGGTGAAAAGGAGGATGGAAAGGGAGAATGACACCAAACTTATGATCTCATAAGTGGTGCTGGAACAGAGACAATTTGGAAGCAAGAGACCTATGATCTCATAGGGAACAATCGGTGAAGCTATTGTCATTCTGATCGTGGATCTTTTGAGCAAAGGGTTAGAAAAGGAGGACTTAATGAAGCTGTTTCAATCCATCTACAATTGTAAGTAATGTTTTGTCCTCATTAATATGATTTGCTTGGCCTGTTTCTTTCTAATTCATGTTGGATATCACATGAATTTGTCTCTAAATAGATAGGTCTATTTTGGACTTACATCAGTAGAGTAGGAAGTGGTCGTACTTTGTTTGTCTACAAGATTCATTGAGGAGTGAAAGATTGGAGCTCAACTCGAGTCGTGCAAGGACAAACTTAGATTAAAGGTACTTCTATTCTCCTTCCTCCTCACACACTAATCCACCTAGATCTAAAAGGAAGTTAGTGACCATGATAAGCACTTTATGTATTGAGAGTTAAGAGTCTAGCTCTCAAGAGGAGATCTACCTGTCCGCAGGGACATTTTCGTTCAACACCGCAACATATGACCCTTGAAGCTATTGGGATCCTCCCTTGTGGGTTTTCCCCATTGGAAATCATTGAGTACACTTCCTCTAGGTTTCCTCACAAAATATCCCCCAACGGTCCTATCAGGATCACACTTGCATCCTATCCAAAATAATGTGCACATGAGTCCTCCCACAAGTTGTATCCCACGACAACATGTTGTCTAATAGATCAGATGTTACAGATCAAACATAATCCTCTATCTGAAATTCTTCATGGACTGGAACATGCTTGACTGATAAAATCTCCTTCTCATTTTGAATCTACCACAGTAGGAAACCTATCCCCTTCTACATGTCACCTGCCACATGGGAGTCTTAGATATATCTACCCTTTCTAATGTGTCTTCTAATGTGGAATTTTGACATGGCATGCTGACACAAAAAGTTTACATGGCACTTATGATACTCCCCACTGACATGTCATGTGACATTGTGTGTTGACACTACATGTTTATGTGGCACTATATTACATTTTTTAAGCACGATTTTTGAATCTGTCATTTATATTGAATTGTGAAAGTGTGTTAGCACCAAAGTAATTTGATAATCCATCTTAGATTGAATTATGCTAAGTACAAGATGAATAACTGCTAAGTTTAAGATCATCACAAGCCAGTACTGAGCCACACCATTCTAGTACAGGAGCCACATATATGCTACATGTTTACAGTAAGCTCACCAAGTTGGAATGGTGGGCCCTTGTTGATGCAAATAAGGAAGCTTAAAAGAACTCACATGATAATAAACTTAAAGAACACACGGGATCAGCAAATTCCACTTCAAATTAATCTACAACAAACAAGTCTAAGAGAATATGTATTCATAAACCAATATTTCAGCATAACATTATTCAATTCCCCATTCAGTGACTTACAGGCCCTCTTTATAAGAGAAACAAACTGATACAATCAAGGTAATAGATAATGGTAAAATAAATGTATCAAGTCTAATACATGATTTTATCATTTTGAAAGTTACTTCATCCTCATGACACAAAGTCCATAAGGATGAAATAATATCCTATGGACTCAAAATAGGTGATATCAATCACCAATTGATTCCTCAAACTCATTAAAATATTCATTCAGTTGATTGCATTCAGATTTACACATTCTGGTACCAGATGGCTTGTTGATGCAAGTACCGGATGACCTCGAACATTCTGGTATCAGATGATTTTCTGGAACGTTATTTTACTAGACAGTTTCTGGAACATTTTGGTACCAGATGAGCTGAATTGTGAGTACTAGATGACATGAAGTGTGAGTACCAGATACCTGTCTTGTGAGTACCGGATGCCCTATATTGCTAGTACCAAATGACTTGTCTTGCTACGATTTCAACAAAAATTTTGTTAGATGGAATGAAGCATATAGATAATTTTTTTAACTATCAATAAACCATGCAAATCATAGGATTAATTGTTAATTACCTCATGTACACCAAGGAACAGACAAATGGGTATATCATCGAGCAAAATGAATGGATTACTAATAGTTTTAGGGAAACATAATCAATATAAGGTGTAAAAGTAAGGTAATTGTGGATGTCAAAAAGGATACCCAACATTTCTCCCATGCCTTATCCATTGCACATCCTCATGCAACAATGGTCTTCAAAATTTCCAAAATTGGTTCCAGTTCAAATTGAGTTAACCATCTACTGCTTGGGCTAAGATGTCCAAACCTAAAGTTCCAGCCTTCTTCATCTCTTTAAGCTCCCTTTTGATTATTCTGTGATGTAACAAATTTTGTTTAGCCTTTGCTTCCCACTTTTTACCCAAATGAACAACCTTCTTAAGTTTGACAACAAGATTTTCCTTCTTATCTCATAACTTTTGGTTCTGAGGTTTAAGCAATTCATTCTCCTTCTTTATATGTGCATCCAAGAATTCATATTTAGCCACATCTTTCTTCAACTTCTCATTATGTTTCTGAATCCTTTGTATCCTGATCTTCATTTTTTGTTTAGTTAAAGTTCAAATGGGGTTCTTCCTTCTTCTTAACCTTTTTCTTATCCTTTCATCCAAATGATGATTCTTTTAAAGTTTCTGCAACAAGTTTCTTTGATGCATCATTCATCTAAATAGTCTCATCCTCTAGCTATGGTGAAGCTGGAATATCAATTGGTTTCTCGTCCAAAGTTGGAAGAGTAGGGATTTATATATGTTTAACCATACTCCTAGTAGTCCTATGGGTAGGATCTAGATTGACAGTTGATTTTTCTTCTGATACCTCCAGTGTTTGAATGACAGGCAGCTCAGCCTCTTCCTTAAATAATCGCCTTTTCTTTGTTTTTTTGATGGCTCGGGACTCTATTCTTCCTTAGTTTTACTTCAGGTATATAGCTTGGTATTAGACTCTAGTCTGGTACTAAATTCTTCAAGAGTCTTACTATTACTTCATGTTTTGACACTTGACTCAGGGGTTTTTTCCACTTTGATTACTCTTTTCTACTGCAGTTTGTTGCTAGTCCCAACATCTTCAGCCTCACTACCTAGTTGCTTTTATTTATTTTCACTACTTCCTAGATTTCTCTTAGATTCTTGAATCCCCTTTCCCTTTTTACCTTTTCCTATAGATTTAGGGGTAACTTCAGTAGGGCTTGCAGTAATCTCTTCTAGGGTAAAGTATCATGTAATGAACATTTTCCAGCTACTTCCTCTTTTCTTTAATTCAGAGACAACCAATAATTTCAATAATCCATGATGATAGATACTTGTCTCTATTTTATTGGAAGTAGATATAACCCCTCTATCCATATTACTTAGACTCATCCATAAAAAGTATGGAAAATTCATCTTTGGACCTCCTTCAAAATGCAACAATAATCTTAAGTGGTAAAGGAAGGTAATGGAATACCTACCTTCATAGGTGAGAAATATTTGAATGTTGACAAGCATGGTGCAATACTCTGGTTTAATCCACTAGAGAGGAATACCTTAGTCCAATTCAGATCTGAATGCCCGGACACTAAGAACTGCTAACAGAGATACCAGTCAATCACCATGCCCTTAAAGTAATTTTCACCCTTTAATGGAAAGCAAGTTTCCTTTGCTATAGAATCTTCAGTCACCTATAGTGTCATACTTCCCAATTGAACAGTCTCACCATCATAACTCTACGCAAAGGCCTGGGAAATTTCATCATGATGGCCTCGAAACTGTTCTAGAAATAGTACCCACCCAGCTTGTTCAAATGTTTCTCTACATGCCTTATATTCCTCCATCTCTCTAAATACCATAAACACAAGTTCATGGCGATCAACCCCCATGCTTGTCTTGGAAAAAATTATCAGTTTAATACATTGAATTAAGGTTTCTTCGATAGGAGGGTTTGGTACTGGAACAGAGTAACGGGTCTAGCAGAGTAACAAAACTCAGCAGAGTAATGGCATTGAAAAAGTAACAAACTCAAGAAACAAAGACGAGATAATGACAAAGGTTCATTACGTTATAACAATTATAATGATGCTCATATGAATGGAGACGCCATTCAGAGGAGTGTCTTTTGTAATAATGTTCAATTATGGTTATGATAAAAACAAGGTAGTATGAAAAACGTGCTTAAGCATGTGGAGTCATGAGTAATAGATTAGATCCGTTAGTGATTTGACGTCAAGTCTTATCCAATATGTTGTGGATCATGATTAGGAGAAAGGTTTGGATGTGACTCTAATATGAATATAGGATAGTGGCCAAGACTTTTCATAATGACTTTTACTAATAGGTCCCTTGCCTAGATTACCTTTAAAATAAAAGTGATATAAGCATAGTTTAGATCCCATTTGAAGAGAGGAACACATAAAAGAATACATCCCAATATGATTAACTTGTCTCTTATGAAATTTCATAGAGATGAAGCTCTTCTTTCATAGGTAGGATGAATTATATATATCGAGGGTCCCACTTTCAAGAAAAAATATTTATTTTAAAGATAGAACCCTAAAGAGAATACTTGAAGGTTCTTAAGAACATCATCTGAGAGATATAAAGGTCATCTCCTAGCTTTGATTTGATAATGATTTCTTCATAATGAGACCCAAGCATTTAGTTTTAGGTGTGCATATTTATATTTTTCAACTCCCTTTACCTGGCATAGCCCCTGTTCTAGAATGCCTATTCAGTACCTCGGTGGGTTTACCTTAGTACCATACAAGAATGGCCCCACTGTCAATAGACATGTTCAATACCTTGGCGGATTTACTTGCACTTCTTGATACTTTATTTTATTATATTACTCAAAATATTTAGAATAATGTATATTTTTCATTGAAATCTTTAGAGTATAAGGAAGGCATGTGGTATGAGAGTGTTTTAGATTTATTAGGCACATAATTAATTGCTTGAAATTATCCCAAGGGTAACATCATCCACATTAGCCTTAAATCTCAGCTAGTCAATGTATAATGGAACATCTTGGATAATGACTAAGTGGTCCCTCTATTTAATCCTATTAGGGTTCTCATGAAAGCTCATAGAGGTTTTGCAGGGGCGGTCCACCACATGAGGTTTTCATTAATACCTCCCAAAAAGGATTGTAAAGAGAAACTTGGATAAGAACTTGTTGAATCAACTCAGTTAGTATTAGACATAATAGTGTCACCACTTTTCCATGGATATTTCAATTATTAATCACTTTTTTTTCAGAATGATGAGGTAATAGGGAAGGTGCACCCATTATCATATAGAGTTGAATGTGAAAATCTTCTCCTTACAGGATAATAAAGATGATTCATTTAGGGGTGAGTGTAACAATGTAGGATGAAGGTGTACATGAAAGTAAAGAAAAATTCAACACAATACTTAAATGATTCTTGATAAAAAAGAACAGGAAAATATTGGCTCATACCTCCAATTACCTAAAGTGGAAACAGTTTCAA
Organism: Picea engelmannii; assembly: GCA_009831015.1. NCBI lineage: Eukaryota > Viridiplantae > Streptophyta > Pinopsida > Pinales > Pinaceae > Picea > Picea engelmannii. The sequence goes on along the minus strand of ML778140.1, from coordinate 1,349,417 downwards.
GTACATGAAAGAGATCATATCACTTTGGAATTAGTACCAGATCGGTACCGAAACAGATTTTCTTAGTACCAGAATATGTTTTCTTAGTACCATAATAGGTTTTTTTAGTACTGGAAGAGTTAGTACCGAACAAACAGTACATGATGCACTTGATAAGGTACCATATCTTTTTTGGTCTTCACAACTGAAACTTATAGGCATTACACTGTGGTTGGCATCTCCTCAAGTTGTGAAAGAGGCCAAGTTGTTGGAGTATCCGCATGTAGTCACAAAAAACTAAAAATGATAGATAGGCAAAATTAGGTTCCAAGTTTTGCAACAATTCTTAGTCCAAGCAGTCTTACACTACTGATAGGATTCTTTTTAACTCTGACCAAAACATAAAACTTGTGAATACTTCCATGTTATTAGAAAAACAAGATCTAACTACTATTGTTCCAAAAATTTAGCCAGGGACAATGTCTGCTAGGAAACTCAATGAGACTCCTTTCGATGAATAATATACAAAGAAAAAACATGATTAGTTCAATTCAAAAAATCACACAGATCACATATATACAGATACGTAAAAATAAAAATCAAATAACAAATACTTATAGTGGTGGATCAGCAGGGGGAGAACTCCCCTCTCTTACCAATTGCATTTCAAAACTCTGGAGAACATGTTTGACAAAATCCTGTTTGGAAAATGGCTTATGATATACCTTCAAGCAGTGTCCATTTATCACAAATGAAGTTTGATCTACATCAATGGTTTTTATCTGGAACAAACCATTGTCATAGATTGTATCCACTTCATAAGGTCCCAACCATCAAGTTGACAACTTACCTTTACAATTTTTAAACATGTTGTCATACAATAAGCCCCAATCACTTGGATGAAATGAATTTTTCTTAATAAACTCTTCATATCATTTAGTCATTTGATCTTGAATCAGCATGGTCGTTTGAAGAGCATCTTGCCTAATCTCATCAAGTTCATTCAGCTGCATTAATCTCTGTTTATGTGCCTCATATAGGTCCATTCCTAATTGCATGGTTGTTCTAAAGTTTTTCACTTGAAACTCTATGGGAAGTAAAACCTTCTTCCCATACACCAATTCATAAGGGGTATGGCCTATTGTGTTTCTCTAGGATGTTCGGTAATCCCACAAGGCATCAAGTAAATTATCATCCCAATCCTTATGGTGCAACTGAACTATTTTCCCAAGAATGGCTTCTATCACCTTATTAGTTGACTCCACTTGTCCATTTTGCTTGGGGGTGGTCAGGTGTGGATTTTCAGTGTTTGATCTGATATTGTTTTGTGATGGATTTGACCAGATTAGAAGTAAATTGGGTCCCTTGGTCTATCACTATCTCTCTAGGTACACCAAAACGAGTAATTATTTCTTTAAATAGAAAATCTACAATGGATTGTTCATTTACAGAATACAAAGATTTAGCATCTACCCATTTTGTCACATAATCCATACAAACCAATATGTACCTCTTCCTTCTATACATAGGGTTGATTGGTCCTACGAAATTTAATGCCCATTTTTCAAAAGGTTCGATTACTACCTCTACTTGAAGAGTAATTTCATTAGCTGAAGTTGGCTTCCCCATCCTTTGGAAATCATCACAACTGGCCACATACTTCTTTGCATCTTTAAAAATGGTTCGCTAGTAATAGCCTAACTATAATATTTTGTATGATGTCCTCTTGTCAGCAAAATTCCCACCACATGGCCCATCATGGCATACTTTAAGGATTTCATGCATTTCATATTCCCTCACACACCTTCTAATCACCAAATCAGGCCTAGTACGGTATAAACAGTCATCATGCCACGTGTAATTAGCACTTAGTTATATGATCCTTTGTTTTTCTTGAGAGGATATATTTTGTGGGAATCTTCTTGTTACTAGATAGTTAGCCACATCTGCATACCAAGGAGTGTAAGTAGAGATAGAAAACAAGTTTTCATCATGAATATTATCATTGAACGATGTATTCTCTTCTGTATACATAAGTATGGACAAAAAATAAGCAACAAGATTATCTCTCCTTGGTCTATCTATAATATTAATGTTGAATTCTTGTAACAGTAATAGCCATATTGTAATTCTAGTATTTGTGAAAGGTTTGTTCATTAAAAATATGATAGCTGAGTGATCAGTGTATACAAAGACTTCATACCCAGTTATATAGTGTCAGAATTTGTTAATGGCATGAACCACTGCTAAGAATTCTTTTTCAATAACTGTATAATTTAACTAAGCAAGAGAGATATTTTTGTTGACAAAATAGATAACATTGGGAACTTTATTTTCTCTTTGGCCCAAAACAACACCCAGAGCTATTGATTATGTGAGAGTCGATCACGGTGGGCTCTGTGACTAGGGTTTCCCTGGCCGCAACCCCTCTCGCAGGTTTTCATGGGTGCCTCCTCCTGATGGGCCACATCAGCTGCCTAGTGTACCTCTATCAGCTCTGGTGTACTATTTTCGTGGTTGCCCCTACCTCCAACATGTTCTTTTCCCTTGGCAGCTCTGGTGCACTACTTTTCTTTCATGGCCGCCCACTTCTTCCAGCGTGAACCTGCTTGGTTTGCATCCTTTGTGAACAATATTACTGACTGGTGCCCCAACTTTCGATGGCTTGGGGTTTGAGCGCTGCTTCTTGCATAGCTCATGGTCATGGTCTATTGTGGTTGGTCGATCTGACTATTTTGTTGCTCGAGTTTTTCCCTTGAACAATTCCTTCTAGGGTCTTTGAAGGCCCCGTTTCTTGAGGTTTTGGTGGCAAGGTTTTGGGTCCCTGTTATGAGATCTGGAGCTTGATGCTATGGTTGCTGGATTTTTTTTCTTCTTTGGTGATTGGGACAAAGATCTGAGGTCCATCTTTCAGTGTGCATTGTGGATTTGTTGATCTACACTTTGAGGTCCTTCTTGGGCATGTAGTTCGGCACTTTTGCTTAAGCTGCAGGATCTTACCAGTTATTATCATTGTAAATTTTCTTTGTGACTTTGTTGTCTATATGGGCCCTTTAGGGTTTCTTAGTTTCTAGTCTTTTACCCATGGATTGGGAGAGTGAATCTTGCACATGTGAATGTAATTTTGGCTCCTTTTGGATGAACAAAATTACGAATTGTTTCCGAGGAAAAAAAAAAACACCCAGAGCTATATATGAGGCATTAGTGCAAATATGGAAAGGGAGGGACTAATTTGGCCCTCTCAAAAGGGAGTAGTTGAAAGCTTTTGTTTTAAAATTTCAAAGGAAATTTGACATTGAGAATCCTAATGGAATTCAACATCCTTTGCTAACAGCTTGAACAATGGGGTAGCTAGGTTTGTAAAATTTTGAACAAATATTCTATAGTACCCAATATGCCCTAAGAAGCTTCTGACCTCTTTTTGGGAACTAGGGATTTTGATTCAAGAAATGATTTCAATTTTAGCAGGATATACCCTTATTCTAGTACCAAAAATGTGATTACCTAAAAATCCCCTCATTGAACATCGTTTTGGATTTTTCATGGCTGAGGGAAATGTTATTTTCTCTACATTTAATCAATAATTTTTTTATATTGTCTAAGGCTTGTTGAAAATCATCCCATATAATGCGAAGTCATCCATGTAGACCTCCACACTATCATGAGTTAAATAAGAAAAGATGGCCAAGACAACTCGTTGAAAGATAGCAGGGGCATAACATAACCCAAATGAAAGGACCCTATAAGCATAAGTACCCAAAGGAAAAGTAAAAGTGGTCTTCTCCTCATCCTTTGGTGCAATTTGGATCTGGTTATAACAACTAAACCCATCCAAGAAGGAAAAGTATTTTTTCCTAGACAAAGTGTCCAACACTTGGTCTATAAAAGGTAAAGGAAAATAGTCTCTAAAGGTAGCCTTATTTAGCTCTATAAAATCCACACAAATTATCCACTTGCCATTTTTATTAGGAACGATGACTAATGGAGATACCCACTTACTATCTAAAATGGGATAAATAAAATTGACATTTAAGAGCTTTTGCAACTCTTCTTTCACTATATCCTTCAAGGCTGGATTCATCCTCGTTTGAGGTTTCCTAATAGGACTGATTTTCTTGTTGGTATAGATGTGATGGATACAAGTATTCGGGTGGATCCCTTTCATGTCAAAGTAGTCTCGTGCAAAGGAATTAGACTGTTCTTGAATCATTTGAATCAATTGATTTTGTTGTTCAACTTCTAAATCATAATTGATATAAAGACACTTCCCAGGGCTGATTTCAACCGATTTCATAGGTGACTCTCTACCTTCGTTCATTTTTTTCATAGTTAATAGGGTAGAAGGATGAAAAAGTTCTTGGAATTCAGAACTGAAAATATGTTTATATTCCTGAAAAGATTGTGGATATTCAATACATTTAGTCTCAGCTAAGAATTGGTTTAAAATATGATCTTCAGTTGGTTTTTGAAAACCTCTTATCTTTTCAATTGTTAGCAAGGGTTTAGCACATTCCTCCTCCCCATATGGATTCTCCAACCATAAAATAATTTCAAGATCTAGTTGGGCATCAGGAAATAGAGTAAGCTTTTGGCTGTGGGTCCCATTGCAAATTGTCATATCCCTAGAATGACAACCAATAATTGCATCAACAGTGGCCAACCAAGGTCGACCAAGAACAACTAGATGTTCAGGTTTGGAGGATTTTGGATGAATTACCAAGAAGTCTACATGATACACCCATGAGGCTAGGGTGACTGTTACATCATCCAAACTCCCTGCTGGACTAATGATTGATTTGTATGCTAATTCCAGTAGGGTCTGGGTTGGCCTTAAGTGATTTAGTTGCAGTGTTTTCATGGTACTAACATGCATAACATTTATTGTTGCTCTGAGATCATTGAGTGTATTTGGTAAAGCAATGCCATTAATTTCTACAGTTACCACCGGGTTCCCCGGGTCATTATATTTGGATGGAAATTTTGATATAAATTATGATAATTGTCCAACCACCTATATAACAGGAGGCTCCTTCACTTTTCTTCCGGGATTTTTAATGAAAATGTCCTTTACAATATTGGAATAGATAGAAATATCTTTATTAGCTTGTAGCAGGACAATATTTACACATATATGTCTTAATTCAACCTCTAAATAATGTCCTAAAGGCACCTCGGGTTTATTTACAAGAAAACTTTATGGATAAGGTGGATGGTTATTTTCCCGAGGTAGTTCAGTTTGTAAGGTAGGGCTGGCTAGAATGTAAAGAGGAATTTCCTCTACAATAGGGGTGTCTTCATCTTCATCTCATTGATTTTCTAATTCTTCTTCTTGGATAACCACTGTAGTATTTTTTTTATTTAGGACCTTCCCTGATCTTAGTTGGATTTCATTCAATGAATCTGAGGTAATGACATAAGTTGTGAAGGTCTGCAATTCCATATTTTGTACAGGTTGAGTAGGTCTATTATTATGGTTTGCAATCAGATGTGCAGGAATTGGGGTAGGAATAGGAGGATTTGGATTAAGTGGAGCTTGGATTGGCTGTTGTTGGTTTAGATTCATGGGAAATGTAAGTTTCTTTTGTAGTTGAGTAGGTGGGGGTAGTGAAGGTGGATTAAATCTTGGAAACATCTGAGAGATATTAGAAGGATATTATGGGTATGTAGGAAAGGATGGTGGATGCAAAGGCACTTTCCATAGGTAGTTCCTCCATCTCTATTGCCAAGGATGGCCTTGGGGTTGTTGATGTGTCCACTGGGAATAAGGCATCATAGGGACCCATTGTTGTTGTGGGTATTTCATGGAGGTATTTGGGAACATGTTAGGATTTTGTTGCCTCCGTAGCCTCTTAGGGGGGTATAATGTGTCTTGGGGTTCTACTCCTCCTTTATAGATATCCTGAAATCCAGGCAGTGAAGGACTTTTTTAGTAGGATGATCCTTTGTACAAATTCCACAAACTTCTATGACATTAATAGGGCACTCCTTCTTAGAATGTATTTTCCTACAACGAGGAAAGAAAATGGCTAAGGAAGCATTCTCTTCCTCTTGTTTCCTTTTAATTTTAAGGGTATCCAATTGGGTGTTGATTGTATTTAGGATGTCTGTTTTAAAGTTCTCTAGCAAATTTTCCTGTTCCATTCTTGTGACACCTCCTGTAGTAGGTTTGGAAATTATGGTTACAAGGTCTCTTAGACTTTTAATAGTTTTGGCTTGGCTATGAGATCACTTTTTACAATATTCTGCAATATCAGCAAATAGTTTTTGGTACACATCCCCAGAGTTCATGAGGTTCAACACTTCTATACACTCATCCATAACACCTTTCAAAAAATAATTCCTAACCGTGGTTGTGTCAAGGGAAAATTGTTTGGTATTTTGGTAGTTATAGAGGAACCTTTCTAAGTAATCCTACAGGATTTCCTCCTCAGATTTTTGCATCTTGAATATTTCATTCCTAGCATATCTAGGTCTACAATAATCCTGATATTTTTGGAGAAACGTTTCCTTCATGTCATCCCAAGATAAAATAGTATGTTCCCCTAAACTCATGAACCATGTTAGTGTCGAGTCTTTTAATGTGGCTTGAAACAATTTCAATTTTTGAGCATTGTATGTGTAATTATAACTTCTGCATAATATATCAAACTCAAAAAGAAATGAATCAGGGTCCTCAGATGACATACCATGAAAATGAGGCAGTGATGATAATGAAATATTGTTCATGGTGACATTTCTAGTAATGTCTAGTATTGGAAATCCAAATGTCTTTGTTTGAGTGTTTTCATTTCCTTCTTCATCTGCCATATTTCTCAATGATACTTTATATTTTGCATGTGATTTTTCCCCACTAGGTGATGGTTCAACCACTGGATTAATTGGGATATTTATGTTTTCCAATATTATATGTACTGCTCCAACTGCAGATTCAACCTCTTCTACCACTGTCTCTAGATTCTTTCTAATTTCCTCTTCTTATTGGGTCGCCACTGCTTCTCCTACTTCTTGATGTGATATATTCCCAAATTTCACAGTAGCTTCATATTTAGGGTCTCTTAATATATCTTCAATGAATGCTTCTGAACTTTCTCCTCTAAAACATTTTCTTTCATAACGATCAACACAATTAGTAGAAGGGATTTTTCTTGGACCATATAAATTTTATGGAATTTTTGTTGCAATAAATATTCCTTTACTATCCTTAATTCTGCTCATATAAAATAAAAATATCTAATGCTAACACAACATAAATTCAAAATACTAAAGGAAAGAGGATAACCTAACTTTGGAGCAACCCCACCAAAGTGGATGCGCAGGTTCTTACCTCTCATATTACCGTCTTCTCTCTTCCCTTAGGTCATCCTTAAAACCAATCCAAAACCATTAGAGAAATCTAACTCAAATGCTTACCTATTACTATTTACAACTCCCCGAAAATGATGCCAAAATGTTGATGCAATTATATGTAGAATATGTTGCCAATCATTAATATGTCAACCAGGATTCGTACTCAACAAATTTTCTACACTTTATGTGCCAAAAACAAGTGATTTTAATCTAACTAATAATCATACCACTTCTAGATATAAATCTCTATTTCAACCCAAAGACTAATCACAATTTAAAGGAACGAAAATCCTTCTATATAAAGGAATATAAATCCTTTTATATTAAACCAAGTCTTACCATTTAAAAAGAAAAGATTGATAGATAACACACTTGTGGAATTCAACAAATTTTTGGTACAGAAAAGAAAGCTTCCCACATACTGGCTCATGAAACATAAAGGAGGGAATCCTATCCTTTTTCTTGCAATGATTAACCCTTTATCAATTTCTATCTACCTCTCCACACTCAATCAAATGAAACATACAAATAAACTCAGACTCAGACACTTTCTGAACATATTACATATTTTAGAGAACTGTCTAGTTTAATAGACCAGGGACAAAAATCCACTTATCAATCCATGTAATGCAAAAGATGGATTATCAAATTACTCGGGTGCTAACACACTTTTACAATTCAAGATAAATGATAGATTCATAAATTATGCTTCAAAAATGTAACTAATTAACCATTACAAGTTGCTGAAAGTAAACTAAATAAATCGCCTACAGTTTTGGTGCACCACACTCATCATACATCAATTCACATCTAATTCAGACCAGAGATTGAATTGTGATAAGTACAGGATGAAGAGCAACTAAGTTTAATATGATCACAAGCCAGTGACATCTCTGGCCCATACAACTTGAGTCTTGTAAGCCACGACTCTGATACCATTGTACCAATGCGTACCATATCCCAACCTAATTGAGGTCCATTACTTGTGGAAATGCACATAAAATATTATAATCTTTGCTAAATATATTCATGTATCTTACCATCTATGAGAAAACACATAGATTAGCCATTCTTCTACCATTAATGTAAATGCAACTACAACATATTGAAATAAACATGAATGTAGCTAATAAACTCATTTACAACATCATATAAACCATTCCAATAGACACAGTTAAAGACACAACAATTTATCTCATAAAATAACACATAACAAGATAACACACTTATCTTTTTAATTTAGTTGTGCAACCAAATTCTTGGGATGGGAATTCTACCCAACCATAGACTTGTTGTTCCATATCTCAACAACAGGTCATCCCCGATTTTGGGCTAGAAATCCACAAAAGAGGTTGGTCTCTCATTGTCCACTCATAACTCATAAAATCCTACAACCCACTGACATTTTCCTATAGCTATCCTGATTTCCGAGCAACTCTCTTCCTCTTGACTTGTCCAACCCAAGGAATGTACCCCTTCGATGCTCTCATTCCATCAGGCATCCCATTTTTTTATTAGGGTCTCTCTAGCATAGGTAACCAAGAATCTAACTATTGGGAAACTCAAGGGATCTTATAGCTAAGAAAAATACTACGAAACAACAAAAAAAATATTGTTGTTGCAGTGCAACTCACATAGGATTTCACTCTTTAGGCCTGGCAACCTCGTTCTTCTACAAACCTAAAAACTTGCTTCTTCAGCCTTCATCTATGAAATACTCTAGAAATTATCCCTCTATGGCTACTCTAACTTCAACTCTCTTCCTTCCGTTTCTATGCTTGTTCTCATGAAAAAACATGGCTATCTAATTTGTTTCCCTTTGCCCATATGAATTTCCTTTGTTTTTTGTTTTATTGACTTCCAGTCATTGCCAAGCTGATTATACTTCAGATAAATCCTCAATAACTATGGGATGTGACTAATTACGCCCACCCTCTTACAGATATTCAATGATTGGGTTCTTCCACACTGAAATGAAATCCAAAGGTTCACTCAATGCTTCCAAATCATGAAAAACGATTGGGAAAATAAATTCATGGGTAAAACCCCCTTTCTATACCCTTCTCTCTTATGGATTAATCAACCCCCATCTCTGTCCATGTCCCCCAATGGTTGGCATCACTTTTTATTTATTAAAATTCAGAAATATATTTTTCATATTACATTGGTTCGCCATAGCCATACATTATATCTACATTATTCATTAATTAAACCGAGGATTATAGCAAGGATGTTACAATCATTGTGGAGGAGTGTAGAAATATTAAAACCAATATTTTGAGTTGTTTTGTTGAACTGTGTTAAAAAAAAAATTGACACAATTCCTAGGATAAACCTTTGGAATAGGTTGGAAGAGATAAAGGTTCCTTTCGAGTTGAGGGATGCTGCGACAAGGTTGTATGAGAACATCATTACTAATTTTAGGAAAACTAATGGATCGTCGAAAGAAATAAACTACAATATCAAAGTCAAGCAAGGTTGTCCCCTGTCCCCTACCCTTTTTTGCATTTACATTGACAAGTTAGAATATTGTTTGGAAGAATTAGGGTGTCTAAATCTCATGGGTATAGTCATCACTCTTATTCTTTTTGTTTATGATATTGTTCTTATGGAGATGAGTTCCTATGATATTGGTAAGCAACTAAGAATCCTCAAGGATTTCTACTCCAATACAAGTATCACTGTTGATACTGACAAAATGAAAGTCGTGATAATTAAATCCAATAAGACCACATTCCATACTTTTGTTTGTGACAACAACAAATTGGAGGAAGAGCCTCCATACATATATCTTAGAATTGCTGAGAAAAGTATAAATGGAGGGTGGAAAGATTATTATGGGCTTGAAAATAATTGTAAATAGGTAGATCTTTGGATATGGGATAAGAGAAAACTCCTCTTTGAGATTCCCTTCACTCTTATTATTTTATATGGATGTGAAGTTTGGGGATCTAGTATCTCTATAGAGTCATGAATAAAGATAGAGAATATCCTTAAGAATTCTATAAACTATAATATCAAAATTAAAGGAAATACACCTTATCATATCCTCCTCATAGAAGGAAGCCTTTCCCCCATTGAGAGCATGGCTATGACCATGTACCTAATGTATAATAACAAGTTAAACAACATGGAAGACAAGAGAATTCCTAAAATTGATTCAAACTCTAGCCAACACCACCTCTAGATCAAGTGGGGATGGCATAAGGATGCCCAATATTGGCTAGACCATTGGGGAATAAAGGAAGAGATCATATTGTAGAATAAGTATAATATTAAAAATATTATTACTTCAAAATTTAAGGAGAAATTGTGGCGTTATAAAGAGTTAGAGGGGAAAAGCAAATTAAGATATTGTAAGGAGGTGATCAATCCTAATCTAAAATATCAAAAGTATATATTTTTCTTGACTAGTGTAAAGAAGAAGATAAGCATTGCTAAGAAAAGAACAAATTCTCGTGAGCTCCATAGCAAATGGGTATTGGTTAATTCCCAAAACGCCATGGGATGAAAGAGTCTATCACCTTTGTGAAACTAAGAAGGTTGAATATGAAAATCACTTTCTTTTAGAATGTCCAACTTATACCCATATTAGATCTATATTTCAAAATATTTTTCACACTACTAGCCTTCCAAACCTTTTAACTTAGCGAAACTATGGTGATCTTGGAACGCTTCTCTTAATGCTTTTTGAGTATAGGATTAAAATTATAAAGAATTCCAAGTAATCTCTTAGCCTTCCAAACATTTTAACTTAGCTAAACTATGGTGATCTTGGAGTGCTTCTCTTAATTCTTTTCGAGTACAACAATAAAACTATAAATAATTCCAAGTAATCTCTTACCTTATCCAGGTTCGATAGACCAAATTCTGTCTCAATGGACATTAATAATCATCATTAGATATATTGTTTTCCCTCGACCAAGTTTTGAGGAAATCTCAGTCAGGTTTGACCAATTTTTGGACTTGGATGCAATGATCGAGGAAGGAGTGCCCAGGCGGAGCTGGGATCGCATATCTCACTTGTTTTGTGGGATTTGTGCACCCAACAAGGGGTTCCTTAGGGTTTTTGTAATGGGTTATGGGATGTCGGCCCATGGGTTTAACCATGGTTAGGCCTTACTGTAAAAGTATAAATAAGAGTAAGATTGTAAGGTAGAAAAGGGAGAACCGATGTAAGAGTCAATAGCTGCGAGGCTAAGTGCAAGTAGTGCTGAGTGCTTTGTGCAAAAAATGGTGTATGTAAGGCTCTGTGCTCAATGGAGGAGTTGGATATGTGCCTTGACCTAATTTTGGAAAGGAGGATCGGGTTCTTAGTGTAAAAATATCTTGTCCTCTATGAAGCTTGGCTCTGTGGCATAGTGCACAAGAGTAGACGAATGTAAGACATTGAAGAATAATAAAGAAGACGAAGTCGTTGGTGGACATATCCCCACACTAGGCTGAACCACGTATATCTTGTGTCTTTGGCATGATCTGTGTTGTGTTATTCATTTTATTTATCTGCTTAGTGCCTTATTTTTATATATGATAGATAGATCTATGGTTGCTTAGTACTTTACTTGAGAATGAATGCTAGATCTAACTTGAATGCTAAGTGTTATGGTTATATTATTATTGTGCCAATCTATCTTAGGGTTTGTTCTGCGATGTTAATGAAGCTAATGAACTAATGTATATCATATTCTAAGTGTTATTAAAAACCTTTGTGAAATGTTGTTATCAGAGATCTGTGTCCCAGCTTGGTTACAGACACCTGAGTCCTGTAACCCCCCTGCTTCTACCTCAGGTGAGACTTCACCTACTTCACAGGTGTTGCTGAAAGGGCCAGTAGTTAGGGTTTTTTTGGTGCATTGTTGAAGCGTTGAACCCTAGGTATGCTTTTGTGCCAACAAATGCTTTTGTTGTTGGGACCTAAAACTATGATTGTTGGGAACTAAAGTATAGAAAAAAGAAGCTTTGTGCATAGATCTACTGCTATAGTGCGCAGTACTCTACTTGACTTGTGAATCTCTGTGCTAAGAAAGAAACTCAGTCTGAAGAAAAGAGGTAAGATCTTAAAGGAGGTAAAGCTTTGTGCTTTGATAGAGTAAGATAAGTGAAAATTTTTGTTTCGAAAGCATGAATTTAGGTATTTTTAATAGATTATGTCCTAGTCTGAAAGTTAGGGCACATTTGGAAGAAAGAGTTGATCTAAGTAAAGCTAATAGAAATGATGAAAGATATGTTATTCCTATGCACGGAAAGAATGTTTGGACTAATAAGTGGATGCAGAAACCTAGAAAGAATTTTTGCAGATTGCAGGTCCAGCACTGTGATCGTAGTGCAAAATACATGAGAGGTTGGGAAACTTACAAGAGAAAGAGAGGATTGACACTATGTTACAACTACAGAAGAGCGGGACATCTTGCTAAGGCATGCCCTGGTACAGATCCTGTTTGTCTTTGTTGTAAAATTGTGGGTCATGAAGTTGAGGATTGTCCAAGAATAATTGCTAAAGTTGAACAAATGAAAATGGGACAAGAAAAATATGAAGGAATTCAAGAGAATAAGAGCATGTTAGAGAAAGAATCATAGAAATCTCATACTATGTTATCACAATTGAAAGAAACAATAAATGATCACAATGATGTCAGTTTACCAGAGATCCTGAAAGACAAACAGTGCATAAGTACAAGAATAGGAGACTTCGACATAGACTGTGTCTTGGATGAAGAAACACGAGTAAATATTATGATAGAAGGCACTTGAGAAATTTTGGGAAAGCCTACTATGGTACCTTCATTGGGAAGGATAGGATTTTTTAAAGGAAATATTATAACCCTATGTGGAAGAGTTACTCCATTGAACATCAACTAAAGAGGAATTTGAAGTTATTAATTTTGTTGAGAACAACGCCCCTTTCCCTCTTTTATTAGGAAAGACTTGGATTGAGAAAGATCAGATCAGAAGGAAAGCAGAGGAAGAAGCTACAGAAAAGAAAAAGAAAGAACTTAGGGATTTCATAGCTAGAAAAAAAAATCGACTGATAGAAGAACGATAGGATAAGTTGAAGCAACAAAAAGAAAGAGAATTAGTTGTTGAAGTTGAAAGAATGCAAGAAGGTTTGAAGGACCTATCCATGCAAGAAAGAAGAATGCCCACCCTAGAATTAATAAGAGAAGGGATATTAACTTCGAACCCTCTGAGAGCACATCAGCAATGTGAAGTCACTACGCTAGGAGAATATAAGAATAAGAATGGAAAGAGGAATCCAGAAACAGTTAGAGAGACTCAAATCACAGGAAAGAAGGAAAGGAAGCTTAGTAAGAAGAAATCCAAGTTGGGAAAGCTATAGGAAGTTACAAAGAACAAATGGTTCACAGAAGGCATGTTTGCAAGATTTGAACCTCGTCGGAACAAAAAAACTGCGCAGAATGGGACTTCTCCCTAGAGAATCTATATGACCATTGGAGGTGCCTCGATCGTTAGAAAAACACTCTGAAATGGCTAGGAAATGCATTTATGGGTGGATGGACCGCGTTTGGGATGTTGATACCACACCATAATGGACAGATTCACATTGATGGAAGCATTCCTTCCTATTGGAGGAATTTGTTACGACGCTCGCTTACTTAACCCATCAGACGTTGCGTCGGGACCAATTTTTTCCACTTGATATTAACAGCACTAGTAGAGAATTGATTGTGTGTCGAGTTTTTTTATCAGAAACTAAGACGTCATTGTCCTTTTTTCTACCCCACTTATCCGTTCACCTACCTTGGCCTGTCTTTTTAATAGTGAGAATGTAGAGCGAACCCACTAAGTTAGAGAAGTTCGTTGAAGAGGTTATTAAGAAGTTCATGGATGATAGTGTTGAAGGAAAATATCCCTGTGGACATGTTGGCAGCCAATTCGCATTTTCATACTGTCCTTATAAGCTGCCTACACCAGTGTTTTGCAAACTTCGATTTCGTCGCAACCTTTCCAATAAAATGACACTATTGTTTTATATGCGTTTGCACACTTACCTTGGTTCTCGTTTTCATGACTGCAAGCATGAAAACGTTGGTTTTCGAAGTCATATTAAAAACGTCACTGGATTGTTATGATCATTCTTGTCGATATGCCCATTGTGTTTCCAATGTACTTATCGTTATACAGTTGGCAAGACCCCTTGATCTTTACTCATTTGTCATTCTTTGATTGATTATATAATTTTGTTTTATGAGTGATTGAGTTTGTGATGCATTGATGATTGGATTTATATGTTCTTTGATCAATTCACTTGACACATTGGTTTCATGTTTGTGTTGTGGTAAGACCCTTGGTATAAATCATTTCATGCAACACATAGTTCATATAATCAAACCCTTGGTGTGATTTCGATTTATTGCTTTGGTTTTGAAACTACAAGTATTGCTCGTGCAAATGTTTAATCCACTTACCATAGATTTCATTGGTTGATTGAATGGCATAGTTTTAATCTATGAAATAATGGGTTGAATAGTTATATGCGCCAGCGGTTGTACTGTGGATATGACTGTTTTGCATGTATTGAACTAGCTCCACCGCCTTCGCACGATCTGTCATTAATATCTTCCCCCTATTCCAGTTCACCTTTTCTAGTTTTTGAGCGAGCCTATGAGTTATCGACCCTGTGCATACTCTGTTCAAACCCTTACCCACTCACCCTGCTCATCGTGTGCTCCTGTCTATGGCACTGGTGGTGCGCATAGAGCCGAATGGTAGCCAAGATCTATTGCTATTCAATAATGCCCGCAAAGATTTAGAAAATAGTGGTTGGCTCATATTTATACAGAGGTTCGAGGGTTTCAACCTTTCGGTTGCCCAACAATTCGCCCTCACCTTTGACGGATGCAGGGCTAAAGTAGGTGATATACAGCTTGAACTCAATGAAGAATTCATAAGCTCTGCTACAGGATTGTCAGCTACAAGCCAGCGATGGTTTAAGAACTCCAAATTTGATGAGGTGTCATGGCCATTACTATTCATATCAAGAAAGGTCGTTTCCTATGATAAAGGTATGCCTATTTCCACCCTCAAACCCAGGTGGCACGATCTTTTGGTAATTGTGAAATAATTTGTGACCTGTGAAGGTCAGTATGGCTTGGTTTTTCTGTATCACCTCCGGTTGTTGATTAATTTCATGGGTTATCCTTTGAACATGCCACATTACTTCTTGCGTATTCTTTATAAGATGTTTAAGAGATTCAAATGCGAGAAGGCTGATAGCAGCTAGTTTCACCACAGCTTAATTAAACTCATCATCGTCCACCATTTGAGCCTTCATGGCAATAATTGGCAAACCTTTCTATTTAGAAATGGCTTTGCTAATCTAGAGTCTGTTCAAATTGACAAGGCTATGGTTAGTGAGACTATGGTCGGGCCACTCGTACCATTTCATATCCTTCTACCCCCTGTCGAACCCTCAGTTTGCCCTGACATCGACCTACCTGATACCCTAACCAACCCGTGCACAAAATAAAAGATGGAGGATGTTAAGAAGCCTGTGAGTAAGAGAGTCAAGGGTAATCCTACTGTCGACAACAGGGGTAAGAAGAATGCTTGATTGATATCGAGACTTGCTCGGAATAAGCCTAATCCAAAAGTTGACCAAAAGCCCATAGTTCTAAGCGAGGACTCGAACTCTGATATCGAGCACTTCCTAGCTGAAGAGTATCCTTATTCTCATGGCTTGTGCTCTACGAAACCCTATGACTATGTATCTAATTTCCCCCCGTGCCTAAAAAATGACCCAAATTACCCGGGAATCAAGTTGCATAATGAAACCCCTGTTGGCTTAAACAAACCCTCACCTATGTTATCAAAGACTGAGCAAACATCATGCATCCAATGCAATGTGTGGCTAGAGAGTTATTACACTAATGTTCCCTTGCTGCAATCAAAGATCAAATCATTAGAAGACCAAGTCACAGTGCTATCAAAAGAAAGGGACAGGCTTCAAGCTAATGACAAGAAACAAAAAACCATTGGTTCGATTGTCTTCAGGAATGTCAACACGAAAACAGCCTTCGTCAATTGCAAGTTATCATGATCGAAGCCTCTTTCTTACTGCTCAGGTATGAATTTCAAATATTAATTTCATTTTATGTATTGGCTTGGATTATTATAACTGATTGAATTTTCTTTCGATACCTCTGTTTGTTTTCATTCAAAATGATTCCGTTGCTTCCATTTTGCCAAAATAATTTCGTTATGAATCATAAGTGTGAAATTTGTTTGCTAAACTCAGACATCCCTACGATTTACTTCTCAGATTAGTAGAAGCAATTGATTGGTGTTGACTTGGTTTGATTCGTTTTAGAATAGTTCTGTTGGTTTGAATTAACGAAATCAATGGGGTTTTCTTTCATTTGGATTTTGATCGCATTCGACTTGTACAGGAAATTTTTGTGCTAAAATTAGAACACGGTTATGTTTTGATTTGATATGATTTTGTTGTGGTTGGATTGCTATCAACTCTGATTTAGTTCTTATGGTTTGATTTTGGAACGATTTCGTAGGATTGAATTGGTATGATCTTTTATGAGTGTAATGCGTCATTATTAGTTATTGGTTTGATAAATATGATGTAATCTTTTAAATCAAAAAAAATCAAGGAAACCATCCGTTGCAGACCCTGGAAAGAGGCGGACCTCAAAGGGACCCCCGAAGAACAGCGCATCTTCCAACATTGGCAGCCCCTCCCCGCCAATCATCAAGTCACACGGACCAACAAGCCCACCCAAGACAGTCCTGTCACTTGGTCCCCCCCTCGGGCCCCTTTCATCAAAATTAACTTTGCTAGAGCAGCCAAAGGCAACCCGGGACCAGCAGGATGGGGAGCAGTGATCAAAGACTCAGATGGGCGAATCCTAGGACTCTTAACAGGCTTCCTTGGGGAAATGAAAAACAATGTGGCATAGTTAACAGGCCTGCTGCATGGACTGCAAGCTACTATAGGCAAAGGTTATCGCAACATAGTCCTAGAAGGAGACTCGTAGATCATCATCCATGTAATCACCAGAATCCTAAATGGAAGTCCACCCTCAAATATCTCGCCAAGCTGGCACCTCTCAGGACTTCTAGAGGACTTCATGAGCCTCCTTACTTCCATGCTTAGCATAGTACCCTCTCATGTGAAGAGAATGACAAACAGGGTCGCAGACTGCCTAGCAAACGAAGCAGTTGAAAGGGAAGACGATCACTCAAGCTTGATGGATCATGGCCCAGAGAGCTCAGACATCCTAAAGAAGTGTCAGGCCCTAGCCCATAGGGACCTCCTATCCCCGGATGGGGTGACACGCGCCGACTCACAAACACCTGGACGATCGTCGGGACGCCCATTTATGGCATCGACCGACGAACCGCCCCTCGACCATTAAATTGCACATGGACTACACCAGGAACCTCCCGTCGACGAGCCGTCTCGCGCGAGGGACCTGTACCTGGAGCCAGAGAAGTTACAGCCCGATCTTAATGGCCTTGGCAGGCACGATCGAGTGGTTTGCAATCGCGAGGATATACAGAGGTAAAGGGAATTGGACCCCTACACTATTCATTCGGTTCAATTTCAAATTTGGGCCTCCGTCGCACATAGGTAGTGGCACAGGCGAGCAGGTATTAGTTCAAACCATGCCCAGACTCCGGGGGAAATCCCGCAGAGGGGCAGCATGGTATCGAGCCGAGTCAAGACGCAAACGCATCCAACAATTTGAAAGAGCATTGGCAATGGCTGCCACCCGACGTAAACACAAACCCAGGATGCCACCGATGGCGATAGTCAAAGAAATTAGCTGGGAGGAAGCGCAACTACACCTCCCATCGCTCGTCAGCACAGAAGCAACAAAGCCCCTGCATGGAAAAGTCCAGTGGGACCTCAACTAGGCCACCGAGGAGGACCTCTTCCCAACTTGCATTGTGGAAGAGGAGGCCCCTCCTGCCAACATTCCAGTGACAGTGAAGACTGCGGGGTCAGCTCCTAGCACACCGGGAGAATCTGGCACAGGACATCCCAACGCTAATGAAGAAGCGAACTAGCCTCTAGCCTCCGATTCTCGGTACCTCCCGCTCATCTTTGAGCTCAGGCACCTGATGGAAGACCACTCTTTTTGCCTCGCACGGTTGGACCAGCGACTAGACATGATATTCACATCTTACTCCAAAGGCTCTCCCAAGTGTCAGTGCCTGAGGTGCGCAAGGCCGTATTCACTCCCGGCAGGATGGAGCCAGAGGAAGCACGAAGCACCTGGTTAGAATTATTTCTGATGTCAAGTACAGTTAGAAAGTTTAGTTTCTTCTCTGCTTAGCTATGGCTTTAGTTTTAGCACTCTCTAGACTTTTAGCCCTGGTTTCCCTCGGGCAGGGCACCCACATGTTTTGTTATGGACTAGCCCAACTGTCCTGGTTTCCTGCTCAAGCAGGACAGTTGGCTGAAACAAGGAACACTGTACTCTACTTTTTGGTAATATAATAGGTACCACCTTTTTTATTTAAAAAAAAAATATATTTTAAATCAGAAAAGCAATCCTGTTTGACTTCGATCAAATAGGAACGACTCTGTTTTGTATTAAATCAACATTATCTTTTGGATTACATTCAACCTGTGCAAAGAATCTATTTGCTAAAATCGTGGAGCTGTGTTGATTCATAACAATTGTATCGACCTCAAATTGTTTCGATTTGTTCCTGTTTGATTTGATTTACAAATAATTGTTGTGTGCCACAATTAGTATGATCGTTTGTATATGTTGAATATAGTTAAATCAATTTGAAAAATGATCTTGTTTATTTCGTTTGGATTCGAAAACGATTTTGTTAATGGAGGAAGCGACTTAAACTATTGCATGAAAATTTGTTTAGCTTCTTACAGTTCGTCTCGATTTCAATTGGTTCATGAAAATGATTTCATTACTGTCCAATTATCTAATGTGATTCTATTTACCCAAAATGGTGGTAACAAATTAGACAGAGTACATGTATCTCTGTTACTATTCGATTGACCATGATTTCATTTGTTTCAATTTGCATACAAGTTTTTGTTTTGATTCGCTCTGTTTGGAATTAGTGATTTGGTTGAATGAGTCAAATATAATTATTTAAGATTTGAATTGGTTTTAAAATGATTCTGTGTTCAATTTAGACCAACTACAGAATCGCAAGGTTCTGTAGCTAGTCTTAAAATTAGATTTTTTTGTCAATTTTATCAATAAAATATCTTATAATATTGTCTATTTTTGTCTTCTTTCAGGTACATACGAATTTCAATCATCCATTGGGCATGCTGTGATAGTTTATGGTTTTGTTTTAGGTTGTTAGATTGAGTCAGAAATAGAGATTTGGGATATTATCCCCAGATTTTTGTAAACTTTTTTGATAATTCCCACAGGGATGTTTTACCCTGTGAGAAGTCTTTAAATACTTGTCAATTTTTTGTAATAAGGCATGATCACTGTGGAGAGAACCAGACTATGGATTTATGACTCAGAATGAGATGAAAGTTGATGTCTTGTAACAAATTTTGCTTTCAATATATCAAACTTTTGTTTCAGGTTTTATTCATGTCAGTTTGCAGTGGATTATAGACTACTTTAGCTATCGTAATTCATTGCATGTTGATGTGATTTAATTTAATGTGTTATCCATATCTGATCTCTCTTATTTAAAAATATAGCAATTACTTTGTTTCAGTTAATGAATCACAGATTTCTCTTATTCATTAATTGAATCATTTTGTACAAATCCTTGCACACCGATTTATCTAAATGTGATGATTTGTAAATTATAAGACTGCTGTAACTTTTTATATCTTGTTTTCTTTGTTATTGATATTCAAAATAGCATCGTTGCTTACTGTTTACTAGAGGCTTGCAGAGGATCTGATGCGGGTTTCACCCCATCGAACAGCTAAACTGGATTCTTTACACAGGACAAATTGGAAAGCGTTATCACATGTTAGCTCATTAGTGTTATTTAAGTAGTTTAGATAGATATATGTATAGTTTAGATTTGTAGTTAGAGTTAGTGTTTTAGTTTCTTAGCTTAGATAGTTAGTTTTTATTCTATTTCTTTCTCATAAAACTACAAAAATAAAAAATAAAAAAAAAGTTTCGTTGTCTTAGGATAGTTTACAATTGATTTTTGTAGGTTTTCTTCTAAATCTGTAATTTATAAATATTGTACATTTGTGATTAAGATTTAATTCAGTCGATAGTTGAATGTTAAATTTCATAGAGTTATTATAGTATTAGGTAGTAAATTGTATATATTAATAGTTAGATTTGTTATTTAGTTTGTTTTAATTATTGTTTTCATTTAGATTAGTTCCTTAGTGTAGTTTTTCTTTTGTTTTCCTAGGACTTAGATCGGCTAAAGGAGCCGCTAAACCCGTTAGGGTGGGTTTTCCCAAACGGATTGGGTTATTTAGACAACCCTGGACCGGATCCACTCTTCCAGTTGGCGAGCGTTCAATTTCACCCGTCAACAGGACAGGTAAATCTCCTCTAAGAGATAGACTCTTAACTCTAAGATAGAAAGTGCTTATCATGGTCACTGACTTCCTTTTAGATCTAGGTGGACTAGTGTGTGAGAAGGAAGGAGAAGAGGAGTACTTTTAATCGACGTCTGTCCCTGAACTCTCTGAGTTGAGCTCCAATCTTTTGCTCCTCAATAAGCCCTGTAGACAAACAAAGTACGAACACTTCCTACTCTATCAAGATTAGTCCAAAATAGGTCTATCTACTATAGAGATAAATTCATGTGAGATTGAACATGAATTAGAAAGAAAAAGGCCAAGCAAATTATATTAATGAGGACAAAACATTGCTTACAACCGTAGATGAATTGCAGTAGTTTCGTCAAGTCCTCCTTGTCTATCCCTTTCTCAAAAGATCCACGATTCGGATGATGATAGCTTCACCGATTGCTCCCTATGAGATCATAGGTCTCTTCCTTCCAAAATATCTCTATTCCAACACCACTTATAAGATCATAAGTTTGGTGTGATTCTCCTTTTCCCGTCCTCTTTCACCATTAGAAAGATTGCTTATATAGCCTTGGAGAGGCTCAACAACTTGAGATATCCTTGGGGAAGGTGAGGATTTTCCTCCTTCAGTTGAGGATCTGACCTAAGATCATGGATGGACTAGGGATTCGAGCTCAACTGCCTTCTAAGAATGAAAGGATCCTTCCCCCATTCATCTCACTCAACTTCTACCTAAAATAGGTAGCGCTCCCTTAAAAGGGCCATCAGAGCACTGTAGTGCTCCCTAGTAAGCTTAAGGGGGGCACCAACACTCCTAAAATCAATAGCGTTGCTCCAGAAGGGCCAAAGCAGAGTTATAGTGCTCCCAGACAGTGTAAGGGGGAGCGTCAGCACTCCTAGAAGAGGTATAAGGGAGTGCTCCCCTCCAAAAACTCATTTTTTGAGGTGCTTTCAGATGGCAAAAGGTTTGTAAGCCTATTGACTCTTTTCTACTCTTCGAAATCAAATGTTTGAGGTGTTTCAAGTGTTTTTCTCATGTCGTTATAGGCACAACATAGGCATCATGACAGTATTCTTTCTTTAACACTTGCGACACTTGTGGGAAAAGTGAGACACTTGCGACCTTTGTAATGATGACACTTGCGACACTATCAAAGTGAGTATTTTTTATGTGTAACAGATTGCCCCCCAAAGTATGAAGTTAGAAGACAAGAACTGATAACTAAAATACTTTGTAGACTTTCAAGCAAGGGTATAGATGCAGAGAACCTGACAAAAGCTGGACACAAACATCCAACAAATATTATGACATGTTTCAAACCCAAGGCAGGCATACCTATGCTTGGGTGATCAAGACTTGCAAGAGATGGCCGCCATAAAATACACTGCGGATCCATAATTGTATTGATAAAAAGGTATAGCCACTGAAAATACACTGTGGATCTATACTCTTATGACATGAACTAATCATAGCCACAAAGAATAGACAGTGGATCTACAAGATGACAAGACATAGCCACGACCAATACAAAGTGAATCTATGTAACAGTATATGTGTCATTGTTCAAGAGAAACTCCATCGCAACTTGGGCAAAGTACATATCAAAGTGATCACTCAACCCAGGGTCTTCTTACCGATCCTGATGTAGTACGAATATAACCATGTGAATAGATGTCCTGATGTCAAAAATGGAAGAAACCACCTGATTACCGGTCAATGATGTAAACTGTTAACAAGTGCAAGGGAGATCACCATTAATGTCAATGATTCCCAAGGTACCCTAGTACATTCCAACGAATGTGAATGGATGAGCTGGAGTCGAACATCCATGGAATCATCTGATCAAAGGTGAGTGATGTAAACCCATTGTCGAACGTGAGGAGGCATGCCATTGAGGCATGCAGGTCCCAAAGTACTAACTGATTTCTAAGCCTAGTCCCTGGATAATGTGTTGAAGTCAATAGGAATAGAATCGTCGAGGGAGGGCCTTGATGTATCCCCCATCAATGACACGAAACAGACACAGAGATGTAATTGGTCGATCAAATGAACATGGACTGACATGGGTATCGAGACAAGATATTTGTGATGGCTGACTCTCGAGGTGGATACTTCCCTTGAACACTGAGGCATAACAACAGAAACATGACATGGACCAAAACTTGATGATGCAGTGGATACTGTGACTTACGTCAGGTGACCCAAAGGAGTGAAAGACACTCAAAGAATTAGCTCAGTGAAGAGTTTCAGCAGATTAAGGTGTGCATAAAGACAAAGTGTCGTGTTCAAGGGTGACTCTTAGAGTTACTTGGTAATGTTCTCAAAAAAAATGCTTGGCTTGCTTCTTTCAATTTTTCCCCCATCCAGATAGATGAGTACCTCCTTTTAATTTAATGAGCTTGAGGAGGATAAAACATGCTCGATAAAACTCACCTTTGGTAAGTTCCTCTTCCTTTGTTTAATGAACTAGAAGAAGTAAGGGTTCGGTCCCGTACGGGCCTGTCGATGTTTTGTTTAGCGAGTCCAAAGACAGAAAACTTGAAGGTTTTTCATGATTATAGAGTCTAGAAAAACACTTAAAAGAGAACTCTCTCAGTTCCTTTTTCATAAAGTAGTCTGACGAGACCAAAAAATAGATAAACTATCGCTCAACAAACATTTTATTCAAATACTTTAATGGGCGTGAAGAGAAGAAGGTCGCTCGGTAATCTTTTCATGTTTAGAGAGTCTGAAAAGAGATTAAAGGAGACTCCAGGGGGGTTCCTTTTTCGTGTATCCATACAGGTCTGAAAAAGAGATAAAATTCTACCTGGATGCATTCTCATGTATTTACGAGCATGCGAAAGAACAAAGACTAAGCTCAGTATGCCCCCATCTTGAAAGCTAGTGGCTTAACTCTAGAAAGATCATCAAAGGCTGGAGACATGCCCTCCAGACTTCGATTCATTCACCGAAGGATAAGGGTGGATGAAAAGAAGGTTCAAGAGAGGTGACTGTTTCATTTTTTAGCGAGCTTGACACAGGAAAAGAACCATGCTCAGGACCTCTGTTTCATTTTTTAACGAGCTTACCACAGAGAAGAGAAACTATGTGTGGTTTCTTTATCATGGCTTTCAAGAGGATAATGTTCTGGAAGGGTACCATGTCAATGGACAAAATGCGGTCATGGCTTCCAAGAGATCTTCACTAGATGGAAGAGAATCACTCTAGAAGGAACACATGTCAAGGGTCGTGACAGGGGTAAGGAGATCAGGCTCCAATAACCATATCGAAGAAATCACCATGTCAACTACCGGATCCAAAGCATCAGGAGTTGAAATCATGGGAGACAATGCCACATAATTGACATGCGGTGAGGGTGATACTGTCTACATATAAGAACCACTTAGGGAGGTAACCCAGTCAGGGCCAACGAATGAAAGTTGATGAATAGTCACAATTCCTCCATTGTGAGGAAAATATATCACATGGAAAAGAGTTGATACAATAGCTTTCATGGCATAGAAATAATCCCGCCCAAGGAGTAAAGTGAAATCCAAGGGGTCTCGAACTACCATGACATCGATAAAGACAATTTTTCCTCCCAAAGTTACAGGAAACTGAGGAAGGATCCCTAAAAGTTGACTAGTTCTTCTGTTAAAAGATAACAGATTCTATGTAACCGGTGCAAGCTGCAGACAACCCAAAGCATACCAAGCAATAAAAGACAAAATACTAACGGACACACCTTCATCTATCAGTGTTTGAGGAACGTCCTGACCACGAACCTGTACTGTAATCTGGAAAGGAATGTGAGAGGGAAGACGAGGTCCAGTTAGCACACCCCAATTCAAAAGGATGGCTTCGATACTTTGAGGGGGTTTCACTAGAGAATGAGGGATGCGCCCCAGCACGATAGAGTCTATATTAACGAGAAAAACATGGGTAGTATTGGGTTTACTCTCTAGAGGAAGAGTAGGATCGACCGATGATTGGATCGGATCAACCATGTAGGCACTCTTCAAAGGAAGAGTGGGATTGACCGATGATGGAATCATATCAACCAATTTGGCACTCTTTGGATGAAGGGTGGGACTGACCGAGGAAAGGACTAGATCAACCACTTTAGCATTCCACAATGAAGGAATGGGATCGACTGACGATGAAATTGGCTCGACCACTTTGGCACTCTTCAGAGGAAGAATGGGACTGACTGAGGAAGGGACTGGATCAGTCACTTTGACATTCCTCAATGGACGAATGGGATCTACCGATGATGAAACTGGATCGACCTCTTGAGTTTCATTCTCCAAGGAAAGAATGGGGTCAACGGGTAGAAATGGATCGACCGCTTTGGTGTCACTCTCTAACGGGAGAGTGGGATTGACCAAGGATGAAAATAGATCGACCACTTTGGTGTCACTCTTTTGATGAAGAGTGGGGTTGATCGATGACGGAACTGGATCAACTACTTGGGTTTATGGTTCAATCGAGGAGGAAACTAGAATGACCACCTGATAAATCGGACTGACCGAGGATGGAACCAGATTGACCAGTCCATCAACCAACAATGGGTCAGAGGAAAGCTTATGATAACCTTTTGGAAGTTGAAGTTTTTCCAAAAGAGAAGAAGCCTTGTCCATGCGAGGACAAAGGTGAGAGTAATGATTACCTTTACATAACATGCAAGGGAAATTGACAGTTTGCTTCTTCTTACCAACTTGAACATCACTAGTTGATGGGGTATCATCGACATGACTGACAGAGGCCGATGATGTGGAGGAACACATATCTAAGACCTAGGTAAGATCAGGGAAATCCCTCAGAAAGTGATCACCCTTACAAAGGCTGCAAGGGAATTTGGGTTTTGGATTCTTCATTTTAATCTTGTTGACCTCATCAAAACTCCCAATACTATTAATAGTAATTGGTTTCTTAGAGCCAACATATGATGTTGTTGGGGCCTTTGTCCTTTTCGGGTTCTTCTTCTTCTTCTCTTTCCGCTTCTTCTTCTTCTAATCAACTTGGATACTTTCTTTAGAGATTTCACTAGGAGAAGAAGGAGAAATGGAAGGAGACTTGATGGGTGAATAAGGTGAAAATTCGACATGAGGTTGATGTGTGGGTGGTGTATTGACATCCAAAGTATTAGGTGCAACTGAAACATTGGGAGGATTCGAGATCACCGAAGTGGGGAACAACCAAACTGGTAATCCAATAGTGTGTCCTGGAAGACTCAGTGTGGCAACATATGGAGGACCAAACTTTCCAAATGAAGGAAAAGTATAGGGTTCCCTAGGAGAAGGGGTTCCTCCATTGGTACTCCCAAGATTCGATGCCATTAACACTGACTCGACCTAAGGTCCACTAAGTAAAACAAACAACACACGCTAAGAATCTAAGAAGCAAACAATCAAACAAACCTTCCTATGATGAAACCACTAGTTGGTGATGAAATCCAATGTCGCGATATCAAAATAGGAAGGGACGGGGATAGAGCGGGTGGATCAGTTATGTTGGCAACCTGCTTAACAGATTTACGCCTTGGTGCAAGATTCCACGCAGTAATTGTGGATTTACCCTCCAAGGAGCCTGAGTGAGTTTGTCCAATGTCTGTTCCAGGTACAGCGAGACTTCCCTTCACCGTCACCTGGTGTGAGACCCTAAATATTGTGGCTACTAAGGTCACCAACTCGTACTCAACCCTTGGGTCGGTACAGTCGACAGTCCAGTCGAAACGTATGGGCAGGATAACAAGTCTGAAATCAACCCGAAAGGCTCCCACACATAATCGTGGGTATACCTTCCAATGACACCCAATATACGATCCAACCCCTACAAATAGTTGGGCCATGGAGGGATAATCTCCGCAACTCACTCGAATGCGACCTCGTGCGTAACCCCTTTGTGAGAGGGGGATCCTAGCAAGACAATACGACAATTGGATTTGACTCTCCCTACCACAAGATACTAAGTTTGTTCGATAGATTTGGAAAGTTATCCTTTCAACCTATTCCAAATCCCTACACCTTAAACTAATGTAGGTTTGCTAACAAAGATGTAAAAAGTCTGATAAATTTTAGTTAAGCATTAATTTTAATGGCTGTTATTTACTCAGAGGGTGTACGAAAGTGAAACTGATGGAATGATGACTCAATTCCCAAAAATATTCATGAAGGATGATAAGCAATCGTTTCTTTTCAATGAATACCTATTTAAGGGAAAGAGGAAGAGTCGTTTTCACTATCAAACACTTGATAAGGAATGCCCTCAATCAATTTTGTTCTCAATCAAATCCAATATGATGTTACAACATTTCATAAATGCAAACTAATATGTAAACTAATCATTAAGATGTACTTTTGTCATTTTCATGCGAATGATGATCAATTCAATGAAAAACTTGTCCTGCCAAACTACCCTTTTAGATCAAGGAGATTCTGACAAGAAAATGCAGATTTCGCACAAATCACACACCCTTTTGCAATCAAACAAGAGACAGAAAATCAAAAACACAAAAGGAAGGAGAAATAAATTGGATCAGATGACCTCAAAGAATCAGATGAGAAGAGTTACAAACTTCTAATGTCCTTCACTAGAGTTCCCGCTCAGTTGAATAGGAGAGAAGAAAGCAACGGATCGATTTCAAGCTCTCAATAGCAAAAACTCAAAAATAATGAAGAAGGGAATAAAATATGAACAAAAAGGTGTTTAATTCTTAGGAGGAAGCATGTCAAAGGTCAAAGGAAGAATCATTGAATCACAAATCAGCTCAGCAAGTGAAAAAACAGGGTTTGGAACTCCAAAAAATGGAATTTTTGAAGAGATTTTGGGCAAAAAAGGGTTGGCGCTCTGGTATAAGGGCCACCAGATCATTATAAAGCTCTTTCTAACACTTCCAGGGAGTTTTGGTGCTCTGCTAACATGGGCAGGGGGGCGCCAGGCTCCAAAAACTCATAAAAATGTCCAAAAACCCAAAATTTTGATCAAATTTTGACAGGTAAGATGAGTGTGATGGGGTAAAGAGTCAATCAGAAAATGCAATCATCTATGGAGGGGTGAACAAGGCCTAAAAAAAACAAAGATTAAGACAAGGTCTGTGAGGAAAAATCAAAACCAAAAGTTTTGATTCGATTCCCCAGTGGAGTCGCCAATTTCTGTTGAAGGAAAATCTCTTTGCGGACAGGTAAATCTCCTCAAAGAGCTAGACTCTTAAATCTAAAACAAAAAGTTCTTATCATGGTCACTGAATTCCTTTTAGATCTAGGTGGACTAGTGTGTGAGAAGGAAGGAGAAGAGAATACTTTTAATCGATGTTTGTCCCTGCATGCTCCGAGTTGAGCTCCAATATTTCGCTCCTCGATAAGCCCTGTAGACAAACAAAGTACGACCACTTCCTACTCTATCAATATTATTCTGAAATAGGTCTATCTACTAAAGAGACAAATTCATGTGAGATTTAACATGAATTAGAAAGAAATAGGCCAAGCAAATTATATTAATGAGGACAAAACATTGCTTACAACCATAGATGAATTGCAGCAGTTTCATCAAGTCCTCCTTGTCTATCCCTTGCTCAAAAGATCCATGATCCAGATGATGATAGCTTCACCAATTGCTCCCTATGATATCATAGGTCTCTTGCTTCCAAAATAATTATGTTCCAACACCACTTATAAGATCATAAGTTTGGTGTGATTCTCCTTTTCCCGTCCTCTTTCACCATTAGAAAGCTTGCTTATATAGCCTTGGACAGGCTCAACAACTTGAGATATCCTTGGGGAAGGTGAGGATTTTCCTCCTTCAGTTGAGGATCTACCCTAATATCATGGCTAGACTAGGGATTCCAGTTCAACGGCCTTCTAAGAATGAAAAGATCCTTCCCCCATTCATCTCAACAACTCAACTGCTGCCTAAAATAGGTAGCGCTCCCTTAAAAGGGCCATCAGAGCGTTATAGCGCTCCCTAATAAGCTTAAGTGGGGTGCCAGCACTCCTAAAATCAATAGCACTCCTCCAGAAGGGCCAAAACAATGTTATAGCACTCCCAGACAGTGTAAGGGGGAGTGCAAGCACTCCCAGAAGAGGTATAGGGGAGCGCTCCCCTCCAAAAACTCAGTTTTTGAGGTGCTTTCAGATGGAAAAAGGTTTGTAAGCCTGCTGACTCATTTCTCCTCTTCCAAATAAAATGTTTGAGGTGTTTCAAGTTTCCTTCTAATGTTGTTATAGGCATGACATAGGCATCATGACAGTATGCTTTCTCTAACACTTGCGACACTTGTGGGCAAAGTGCGACACTTGCGACCTTTGTAATGACGACACTTGCAACACTATCAAAGTGGTTATTTTTTATGTGTAACAGATAGAGCTATGTTTGAAGGTGTACAGGCTTCGTCGACTAGGGGACTGTGGGCTTCCCCTTCGACTGGACGTCGTTCTGGACATATTAACTCTATGACTGAGCAATGAAGTAAGCATCGCGACGATCTAGCTAATGTGAAGTAGATCCCATTGATCTTACCAGAGTATATCTTTCCTTTGGTTGGCATGGTTAACGGTGACACCATCCCACGAGACCATGAATACATTTTTATTATCACGTACATCCTGAAGGAAATACGCGTAGTGAGAAGTCAGTTGGGACAAATCCTGCTACCGAAGAACAATGATTTCGATCTCGATGACAGAAAGAACTATGCAATGTTTGCACCCCATAGATACTTGACGAAGACCACTAGGAAGAAGCCTCACATGGTCTCCCATCCATGGATTAAGGAGTTGGAACAGTCCATGATACTAATTGTGACGAAGATTCCCCATTTTGGCTTTCACCAGGAGGTTAACACCTGCGTTAAACTCCTCTTATCGTGCTATCATGGAGGATACCTATGGCTTGACCGAAGGATTACTATGGATCTGATGTTGATCCACTTTATTACAGGATTAAGCATGTAGGGACCTGACCCACAACAGTTTTATCTAGGGAAGGCCTCAGATCGCTCCCTGGCACAACGCATCAAGGAGGTTTATGGCGAAGTTGAAAATGGAAAGCGAGGCTACAAGGTAGCCTCTATCTAGAATGGAGCAGTACACCTCATTTTCCAACACATGGATAGCAAGTTCGTAAGAAAGAATCTCCCCACACATGTCACCGGGTTCGTGGTGGACCTCGCAGGAAAATGTGTGGAGGGAATGCAGATGAATTGGGTGAGTTACCTCGTCAATGAAATTGAAAAAGACTGTCGCAAAGCTTGGGATCAGGGATATGAGTTCAACTTTAGCTGGCTGCTTGTATTGATTTTATTTGTCACTTGGAAAATGCTGGAAGGATCCACCTTCCCGAAGATCGAACCATCGGAGTTGTTGGCCACTAGGTTCTCTACCTTGTGGTACACCAATGACTTATCGAAGCAATGGTAGTCGAAAATTATTTTCCATGCGTATTATCAGCAACTGAAGGTTTCCATTGAATCATTCCCATGCATGAAACTGCACACCTTGCACCAATACAGACCGATAGCCAAGTTCCAGTAAGATTTTCATTTTATCTATATCACTGTGCACAGAGACAAGAGAAAGGAAGAGTTACACTCCTATTATAAGATGACAGATGAAGACATGGAGCAAATCATGAAGGAGTGGCTAGAGGAGTTCCTTGTACCGGTCAATGATGCAGAACTCTTTGACATTGACATCATAGGAATCCCCCTCATCACTGAGGTCGAGCATGCAGGACAGACCAATGCGAAGAAGAAGAAGAAAAAGGATGAAGTTTAGAATATAGAGACTAATGAGGAGGATAACACCTCAGATGAAAATGGATCTAGCTTATCGGGAGGAGGAGACGAAGTAAATGGAGAAGGAGGAGGGGATGAAGGAGAAAAGAAAGGAGAAGGTGAAACTACACTACCGAAAGAGCCCCCCACTGAAACAGTAACTCTGTGTGTCTTCAAAAATAAAGAAGACACATGCTAGCAAGCCCCAGATGGAGGCCACACTCACGGAGGATGATATCAGTCTAGTCCACAGAGCCATGGAGGATGCATTGGAGGACATCTTGTAGAGATATGGAGAGAAGCAGGAGGAGTTTTATGAGAGAGTCGAGAAGGAACTAAAGGAAATACAACAAGCTATTCATTTGAGCCGCACAGTACCTAATGTGCCTTCTTTGTCGGACACTACAGAACTGGGGGATGAACCAACCCAACTAAGAAGACTTGCAGATGTGATAGAGGCTCGACTTTAGAAAGTCCAAGAAGAAAAGCATAAGGCTACATAATCCTTGAAACAAGAGAAAGAGGAGGTCTTAGAGCAACTACAAGTTGTGCGGTACTGTGTAACCACCTATGAAAATGAGAAAGATGAGTTTTGTGCGATGATCAAGGAGGACAAAGAGAAGATATAGAGAGAAAAGGACCAGTTGCTCGCAGAGCAGACTGCAGTCAAAGAAGCGGTGAATAAATCACTTCACTCTGTGCTAGGCTTGGAATAAGAGGAACATGAGTTAGTCGAGGTTTAAGTCATGAATCTCATTAAGACCATCCAGTAGCTTCAAGAGAGGATAACAGAGTTCAAGATCCAAGCAGTACCGAGCACTCTGCGAGAAGTGTGCAATCAGAGGGAGGAAGTTGCTAAGAATGAAGTTGTAAGAACTAGGGCCCTTGCTTCAGAGTGCAAATAGTTGAGCAACAAAAGCACACAGACTTATTAACACCTCACAAAAGATCCAGAGTTAAGGAAACTGAAAGCGCAGTTACAGGAGGAGAAACAGCAGGCACTGACAATACAGGCGTAGATGAAGTTACTCACTATGGTAGAAAGAATGAATATATCTCAGGAACAGTGCGCAATACAACAATAGATTATTTCCATCCAGGGTAGGGTAATGGACATCGTACAGAAGCTATAAACTGTACAGGATGAAGCCTACAAGGTGTTTGAAGAGATTGAAGGACAAGTCTCGCAACTAGACCAAGTGGTTGCAACAACAAAGAAGTGCCTGGAAGGGCCTATTACAGAGAAGATGATCCAAGAGCTCGTTGAGTAGGAAGCTCAAGCAAAGCAGCAAGTCGAGGCAGCTCGAGTGAAGCTCAAGGCATTCGAAGCAGCGTTACCTAGACCTGAGTGACTCGAGACGAGTCACAAGTGAGTGTTGGGGGCCTATTGGCTCTTGACCAAGTTTTGAGTAATTGTAGGTCAGGTTTGACCACTTTTTGGACTTTGACATAGTGATTGAGAAAGGAGCGCCTAGGCAGAGCTAAGATCGCGGATCTCAGTTGTTTTGTGGGCTTTGTGGACCCAGAAAGGGGTTCCTTAGGGTTTTTGTAATGGGTTATGGGATGTCGGCCCATGGGTTTACCCATGATTAGGCCTTATTGTAAAAGTATAAATAAGAGTAAGATTGTAAGGTATAAAAGGGAGAAGCAATGTAAGATTCAATAGCTGCAAGGCTAAGTGAAAGTAGTTTCGAGTGCTTTGTGCAACAGATTATGTATGTAAGGCTCTGTGCTGGATAGAGGAGTTGGCTCTGTTCCTTGACCTAATTTTGGGAAGGAGGATCGGGTGCTCAGTGCGTAGATCTCCTATCCTCTGCGAAGCTTGGCTCTGTGGCTTAGTGCACAGGAGCAGACAAATGTAAGAGATTGAAGAATAATAAAGAAGATGAAGCAATTGGTAGACGTAGCCCCACACTAGGGTGAACCATGTATATCTTGTGTCTTGGGCATGCTCTGTGTTGTGTTATTCATGTTATTTATCTGCTTAGTTCCTTATTATTATATATTATAGATAGATATGCGGTTTCTTTGTACTTTACTTGATAATGAATACTAGATCTAACTTGAATGTTAAGTGCTATGGTTATATTGTTATTGCGCCAATCTATCTTAGGGTTTGTTCTGCAATGTTAATGAAGATAATGAACTAATTCATATCATCTTTTAAGTGTTATTAAAATACTTTGCAAAGTGTTGTTATCACAGATCTGTGTCCCAGCTTGGTTATAGACACCTGAGTCATGTAACCCCCTTTGCTTCTACCTCGGGTAAGACTTCGCCTACTTCGTAGGTGTCGCTGAAAGGGTCGGTAGTTAGGATTTTGTTGGTGTGTTGTTGAAGCATTGAACCCTGGGTCTGGCCCTATGCCAACATATATATATATATATATATATATATATATATATATATATATATATATATATATATATATATATATATATATATATACTCACACACAGACACACAAGGAAATTGAAAGTAAGAAAAAAATATTATGTTGAAAGGTGGATTTTACAACACTATGAGGGAGATGTGTAATTCCTTCCATTTTCAACATGGAGTTGACAGGTAGCATTTGAAAAAATATTAATAACAAAAAACTATTTCAATGTTGGCCATAAATAAATGTCCACCTTAATTAAAATTATTCTATATCAACTTTAATATAAAGTAACTGAAATTAAAAAATTCGTATTCCATTGACAAGTTCTTTCTACTTCCCTGTATAAGGGATAAAAATAATTCCTTGAATGCTTAACATGCAATTGGCACATGGACTTTAAAAAACATTTCAATGTAGGTTATAAATAACATATTTCATTGTCCACATTAAGTAAAATATATCTATATATATATCTGTGTGTGTGTGTAGAGAGAGAGAGAGAGAGAGAGAGAGAGAGAGAGAGAGAGAGAGAGAGAGAAATTAATCTGTAGTTTTGAGTTCTTTAGGGGCTAAATTTCGCTCATGGGATAATTTTCCATGGTTTTTCCAAAAACGAGATTCGCTATTTTTAAAATGATTCACCCAAATTCTATAGGATAAAATTATTTTACCTTAAAAATCGCCAAAATGTTATAAAAACTATATAAAATACTTAGAAATTTGAATATTTTTACAAAACTATCGCCAAACATTTATA
>ML778140.1:1302627-1314900 GCA_009831015.1 Picea engelmannii | reverse complement strand
AAATCATACAAAAAAATACCAAATTCCCTTCAATTTCCATATACTTTTTTGTATAGTGTGAGGAATTGTAGAGACAAAAACAAAAATTCTAGTCTTTTGAGCAATCCTGATCCAGAATGGATCCAGGAACCAAAATGGGTCCAGGAAGGCCTAAAAATAAAAGTGCTCAGAATGGATTCAAAATAGACGTGTGTGTAGGCCTCGTCGATACGAACCCAACGCAACTTGAATGGGATAAAATAGACACCATATGCGAAATATATCGCGGCCTGTTCATTTAGTCAAACATGCAAAATAAATGTTGACTGTACAGTTCGTACAGTGATGACATGGCACTTGACTGTATAAGCCGTACGACTGTATAGTGATTTGGTAGATGGGTTGGATACTGACTGGGAAAACATGTTGGTAGAGAGGTGGACGAGTCAGATTGTGACGTGTGGCACCAGTGCAACGATGACACATGGTACGTTCGTACAACTAACATGGCAAGGTCCATATAGTCATATGACACGTGCCAACTAACTCGACTGGGGATGACATGGATAGGTGTTACACATTAATTTCATCTTCCCTATGACCATTAATGATGTAAACCTATTTGTTGCCTTCAGAGGGGTCAGTGGCCTGAGTTCCTGAAGAGAGAAGGGAGAAGAACTTTTCCTGAGAAAAGAAGTTGCATTTTCCTGTGTAAAAACCTTATAAAAAAGGAAGTTCGCAGGCTGCCTATGTATTAGGGTGTGAGAATGCCTGATTCTCATAGGTTGGATCATAGCTAGGGTGCGAACAGTTCGCAGGTTGCACTATAAGCAGGTTGCGAGAATGCTTACACGTGGGAAAAACGAGTGTTTTCTCGAATATTCTAGAAGGAGAAACTTCCATGGTGAGGTGGCATCCGAATGGTTTGGATCTCACTCACTTTCATGATTTAGTGGGATCATCCTAACCTCCTCACCTTATCCTCTTCAACTTATAAAAGGAGAGGAGCTCTCATGGAGAAGGGGTTCTTGAGCTTACTAGCTTTGGTTGGCTTGGAATTATTAGCTTGGTTGAAATGGCTTTGAGATGTGCTTTGTCAAGATAGATTGTGAATATCATCAGATCTTTGCTCTCAGAATTCTTGGAGTGAAAGTGTGTGGGGAACGAAGGACAATTGGAAGGGACCTTACAACATCAAGGCCATGGTTGTAATCTCTCTTTCACATTTAATATGATATAGTAATATGATTCTTTCGTATAAAGCTTGTTGTGTTTTATTGTATGATTCCTTGATCACATACATAGGTTTACATTGAGTTTATGTTATTACTATCACTTTGGTCAATTGCGTTCTTTTGCAGGTTCATAATTGTATGAGTGTTGGAACGGAGTTAGGATGGCGATGGCGAGAGGAAGCGACATTGAAATGGTATGTCACCCATCCCTCTTTGATTAGTAAATTCAATATCTAAAACTTAAGTAAAGCGTCATGTTCTGGTGTGTTTTGTTCTAGATCCAGGTGGATCTAGGGAGATCTATTAGTGTTTCCACCTACCGATTAGTCCGATAACAATAGGTGTTGATGTGGGAAGGTGGACATGTGCTGATGTGTGTGAATCACATCTTGACACATCATTTTTGGTTGGCGAATGGCATGGTGCCATGTGGTACCCCTCCGTTGGTGGTCATGGGAAAAAAATTATTTGACTCCACGAGAGTTGACCCTGTGACCTCTGGTCTGGGTGAATGGTTTGGCAGGGCCCGGGCTACTAGTCAGCCCCCATTGGTACTTGTTAAACATAGTTTAAATTTTTTTTCAAAGTGAATGGGTTGTAATGTTGGGTGGATTAAGGGTTGGGGCCTAGCCCCAGCCCCCAATGAAGACTTAACCATACGACATACCACATGACCGATGCAATATGACCCTGTGTTATACGATGGGTGTTGATATATGGGTATAGCCCTCAGTGTATAACATACCAAGTGACCTTAACACATGACCTATGGCTCATAACTCCCAACTGTTAGCTCGCGTAAAGGGGTTAGCGCCCGATCGATCAAGCTAGCCTGCCGACCAAGGTGCAAGGAACCAGGGGCCAGCCAATAGATTATGCACATGGAGGAATAGGACAAGGCCACATGGGCTAAGCCAAATGACCAAGAGCCAAGATCAGACAGAGGGGTCAGTGCACCAACTAGCCTGGGGCCACAAGGAAGGAGCCTAGGTGACCAGGAGCTCGAGGAAAAGAGGTTGCGCCCTGTATTATTCCTATTTGTGGGTTTTAAACTATAATATAACATTTTTAATGGATTTTTAACCATTTTTGGGACATTTAATCCATTTTTGGAGGATATTGGGCCCTTTTTGAGGCCAGATATTAGGGGAAGTTGGGAGTTTGTTACCCACTTCAAGTCTATATAAACCAGAGGTTCTTGAAGCCATGGAGGGAGGTTCATATCAGGAAAATTTTGATGAATTGTTGAGGCAAAGCAATTTTTATGCAGGGAAGCCATTGAGGAGAGCAACTTTGTGGGCCATTTCTAGGAGCTTCATTCATCCATTTTCAGTGCCATCAGTTTTAATGGGTTCTTGAGATCTAGCAGAACACAGATAGCTCATTTTGTAATTATTTTGGAACTTCTATGATGTACTTTTGAAGCTTCGAACAAAAATAAGAAAGCCTCACCCACTGAGACAAAGGCCCGGAGACATATGCAAGATTTCCGAACTCCGTTATCAACTTTGTTGTTTATGGTTTGTTGTTTCTTCATGCTTATTTCCAGATCTGTATATTTTTTTATGGCTTCCATGTTTCATCATTAATTATTCCTCTTTCATTCAGTTCCTAAATGGTTATTTAACTCATGTTTTAAAACTCAACCATTGTCATTAAAAGATATTTTCGAATCACGTTGGTATCAGAGCTAGTTGACGATTGATTTTTGAGTTTTCATGTTTACTAGGGAAAATATCATCTCAGTTGAGAAAATTCCATCTAAAGAGAGACTTTCTTAAGATGAGAAGGATATTCGAAAGACCCTCTTTGCCATGGCAGAGATGGTGAAAGTGTTGTATGAAGAGTACTTGGAACGAAAGGGATCGGTTCAAGGGAAATATTCAAAGAACGACAAAATAAAAGAAGGATTGAAGGAATTTCCTTCTACACCTCATTCAGAAATCATCTCTGAGGTATGCAGTGGAAGTCATTCATCAATTTCGCATTGTTCCCATCAAGATGGTTCTTTTGGTGCATTTGAAAAACATACAAAAGGTATAGGTTTGAAATTGCTAACCAAGATGGGCTATGAAGGAAAGGGCCTTGGAAATAAGGGCCAAGGTATCATTAATCTCATAGAGGTTGTGGAAATACATCATTATTTAGGATTGCGATATGGCGAAGAGGATATTGGAGAATGCTCCAAAACATGGGAAGAAAGTGATGCTTCAAAAGACCATCCAAAGTCATTGCGAGAACAATTCACGAAAGGTGATGGTGTATCACTCCCTGATGGTGATATTGAATGCAATTCATCTCTAAAGAAAAATAAAGATAAGCAAGACATGTATAATGGTCATGGTTGTTCCAAATCTCTTTTTTATTATAAAAAGCATAATCATTTAATCCAAAACTTGTGGAATATGTATCCTTGTACTTTTTGTCATTAACCCAATCATTGTGTGGAAAAGTGTTGGAAGAGACAATCTTTGTACAGGAAATTTAGGTCGACCAGGAAGGAGACACGACATAAAGACTCAACTCCACAATGAAAGAAAGAGAAGGGAAAACAAGTTTGGATGCCAAAAAACCACTACACTTATTGCAACAAGGGTGGACATCAAAAGGCAAAATCTTGGAAGCTTAATCCGGAGATTCCTCCAAACAAGGACAAAATGATTGCGCATTTACTCATAAAGGAAGAGGAATTACTAGAGAAGAAAGAGGAACAACATGAAGGAAAGAAAACAATCACTTGGTTTTTCCAGAAGTGGATGTCACATCTTCATTGTATTTTGCTTCCATTAATGTAATCACACATGTTGAAATGATGAACTGTTATAACATCATTTTGAAAAACATCGTGTTTATTTTTATCCTTATGAGTATGTAATCAGTAAGGTCAATTTTTTAACCTTTTAGAGGACCAAAAGGTCTTTAGTGGGGAGGTGTGATCGAGAATGGATCCCGGAGCCAAAATGGGTCCAGGAAAGCCTAAAAATAAAAGTTCTCATAATGGATTCAAAACTAAAGTGTGCGTAGGCCTTGTCGATACCAACCCAATGCAACTTGAATAGGCTCAAACAGACACTGTATGCGAAAGATATCGCGGTATGTTCATTTCGTCAAACAGGCAAAAAAAATGTTGACCGTACAGTTCATACAGTGCTGACGTGGCAGTTGACTATATAGTTCGTACAGTGCTGATGTGGTAGTTGAATGTACAGGTCATATGGCCATACAATGACGTGGTGGATGTGTTGAATGTTGACTGGGTAGAAACACTGACAAACAGGTGGATGAGTCAAATTGTGACATGTGGCACATCCATACAACTGACATGGCAAGGTCTGCACAACCATACGACATGTGGCAGCTAACTAGACTGGGGCTGACATGGACAAGTGTTGACGTGGATCTATCATAGAGAGGGATCAATTTATTCTAGGTGATTTTTTTTTAAATTAAAATAACTTGACGAGAGGTTCATACCTATACAGATTTGATCTTTCTCAATGCATGATAAATACAAATCTAAGATAAATCTACTATGATATTAAGCACAATAGTTGGCATATTTCTACCTCTATCATAAATTCCCAGGTGAGAATTTCATGTCAAAGTTCATGTTGTCGAAGTTAATTGACCATACCTAGTAGGATTGACTTTTGATTGGAATAAGCAAGACACTAAGCAATGGAAACATGAGTAGGAAACGACAATGATGTTTACATCACGGGCACCATGTTGTTGGAGCTTATGTCTAGGGATTGATGTGTCTACCTCTCGAATCTCATATAAATGGCACATGACATTATTTAATGATAAGTGTGGTTTGTGTCGACAAATATAGGTAACAAACAGTTTCAATAGATATCAGCCCCTTAAAAACGAATAAGTTTAAAAAAAAAACTAACACATTTTTGGGTGGAAAGAAAATAAAAATAAAAATTGAAGGAGCCTTTACCCTCTCAAACATATTTATAAAAATTTTATGAAACTTTGTAACTCTTTTAAATTTAAATAGTTTTTAAAATTTAAATATTTTTGAAATGCAATATAAAAAGGTATATGTTTTCTAGGGACGACTTTAGGGGCTAAATTTCGCTCATGGGCTAATTTTCCATGGTTTTTCCAAAAATGAGATTCGCTATTTTTAAAATGATTCACCCAAATTCTATAGGATAAAATTATTTTACCTTAAAAATCGCCAAAATGTTATAAAAACTATATAAAATACTTAGAAATTTGAATATTTTTACAAAACTATCGCCAAACATTTATAGTTGGCATATGAAGGATTAGTAAGATTCACCAAGGTTTCTACATTTTAAAATAAATTTTCATCCTTAAAATCATCCCTGTTGTTTTCCATCAAAAACTTAATAAAATGAGATATTAACCCTTCACCATCTACATAATCTAGTCAAATCTCTCCAACAAAGATTGTTTACCCTATAACAATACTTTACATGGTCAGGCATAGACAAAGAGAAATACCAACAAAAACACAACTACAACGGAACTCATGTATTGGCAATGGCGGTAAACATTTCCCTCGATCGACAGAAACCAGTCTTGGTTTTCCAGGAACTATTTACCCACTTAAAAGGACAAATATTTGAGTTTCACAAGACCACTAGTTTTAGCGACTGGACATTGCAAGCATTTTGACGAAACCCTTTCACTAAAAGTCGTTGAAGGTATCACTAATAAGTGAGGATGCTATCCGACAAGTTTGGAGTTAAGGATAAATGTTACTTGTAAGTAAATGACCTCACTAGAGGTGGCCTCAAACATGACCACAAGGGATATTGATTTACTTGTGGATACTATCTAGGTTGGACATTTGAAGCCTCTCTATCGTTGATCGTTGTTCTTTAGAATAGGGGTTATGTGACGAACTCTGATGCCAATGGATGTAATTGACATGGCCTTTGCATCATGCCACATTGTCGTAACAAAATATTACTCCAACAACGCAATGCCTCATCATTTTGATTCAAATCCAATATGGTCAGTGCCTTAATACCCTTGATGCTCTCGGGAATCCTACTACTCAAGGAATTCATGCATAGAACGAGTTGGTAGAGGCTCTTCAAGTTACCAATATTGGCATGCATAGTGCCCCATGTTTTTCCTAGATTCGGAGCTATAGAAATATCCAATGGAAACAATTGTAGCTACTATTGTGAGTAGAGTGTATTAATTGTCATCACTTCTGTTGTTGATACCTTTCCATTATCATACTTTTTTTATAAATCATACAAAAAAATACCAAATTCCCTTCAATTTCCATATACTTTTTTGTATAGTGTGAGGAATTGTAGAGACAAAAACAAAAATTCTAGTCTTTTGAGCAATCCTGATCCAGAATGGATCCAGGAACCAAAATGGGTCCAAGAAGGCCTAAAAATAAAAGTGCTCAGAATGGATTCAAAACAGACGTGTGCGTAGGCCTCGTCGATACGAACCCAACGCAACTTGAACAGGATCAAACAGACACCATATGCGAAATATATCGTGGTCTGTTCATTTTGTCAAACATGAAAAAAAAATGTTGACTGTACAGTCCATACAGTGATGATGTGGCAGCTGACTGTATAATCCATACGACTGTATAGTGATTTGGTAGATGGGTTGGATACTGACTGGGAAAACACACTGGTAGAGAGGTGGACAAGTCAGATTGTGATGCGTTGCACCAGTGCAACGGTGACACGTGGTACGTCCGTATAGCTGACATGGCAAGGTCCATACAGTCGTACGACATGTGCCAACTGACTTGACTGGGGCTGACGTGGTTAGGTGTTGATGTGGGAAGGTGGACATGTGCTGATGTGTGTGAATCACATATTGACACATCATTTTTGGTTGGCGAATGGCATGGTGCCATGTGGCACCCCTCTGTTGGTGGTTATGGGAAAAAAAATTATGTGACTCCACGAGAGTTGACCCCGTGACCTCTGGTCTAGGCGAGTGGTTTGGCAGGGGCCGGGCAACCAGCCAGCCCACATTGGTACTTGTTAAACATAGTTTAATTTTTTTTTTAAAGTTAATGGGTTGTAATGTTGGGCGGATTAAGGGTTGGGGCCTAGCCCCGGCCCCCGACGAAGACTTAACCATACGGCATACCACATGATCGATGCAATATGACCCTATGTTATACGATGGGTGTTGATATATGGGTATAGCCCTCAATGTATAACATACCATGTGACCTTAACACATGACCTATGGCTCAGAACTCCCAATTGTTAGCTTGCGTAAAGGGGTTAGTGCCCGATCGGTCGAGCTAGCCCACCGACCAAGGTGCAAGGAACTAGGGGCCAACCAATATATTATGCACATGGAGGAATAGGACAAGGCCACATGGGCTAAGCCAAATGACCAAGAGCCAAGATCAGACAGAGGGGTCAGCGCAACAACTAGCCCAGGGCCACATGGAGGGTGCCTAGGTGACCGGGAGCTCGAGGAAAAGAGGTTTTTCCCTGTATTATTCCTATTTGTAAGTTTTAAACTATAATATAATATTTTTAATGGATTTTTAACCAGTTTTGGGACATTTAATCCATTTTTGGAGGATCTTGGGCCCTTTTTGAGGCCAGATATTAGGGGAAGTTGGGAGTTTGTTACCCACTTCAAGTCTATATAAACCAAAGGTTCTTGAAGCCATGGAGGGAGGTTCATATCAGGAAAATTTTGATGAATTGTTGAGGCAAAGCCATTTTTATGCAGGGAATCCATTGAGGAGAGCAACTTTGTGGGCCATTTCTAGGAGCTTCATTCATCCGTTTTCAGTGCCGTTAGTTTTGATGGGTTCTTGAGATCTAGCAGAACATAGATAGCTCATTTTGTAATCCTTTTGGAACTTCTATGATGTACTTTTGAAGCTTCGAATAGAAATAAGAAAGTCTCACCCACTAAGACAAAGGCCCGGAGACGTATGCGAGATTTCCGAACTCCATTATCAACTTTGTTGTTTATGGTTTGTTGTTTCTTCATGCTTATTTCCAGATTTGTATATTGTTTTATGGCTTCCATGTTTCATCATTAATTAT
Organism: Picea engelmannii; assembly: GCA_009831015.1. NCBI lineage: Eukaryota > Viridiplantae > Streptophyta > Pinopsida > Pinales > Pinaceae > Picea > Picea engelmannii. Next base: position 1,306,643 of record ML778140.1, on the reverse strand, counting down.
TCCTCTTTCATTCAGTTCCTAAATGGTTATTTAACTCATGTTTTAAAACTCAACCATTGTCATTAAAAGATATTTTCGAATCAAGTTGGTATCAGAGCTAGTTGACGATTGATTTTTGAGTTTTCATGTTTACCAGGGAAAATATCATCTCAGTTGAGAAAATTCCATCTAAAGAGGGACTTTCTTAAGATGAGAAGGATATTCGAAAGACCCTCTTTTCCATGGAAGAGATGGTGAAAGTGTTGTATGAAGAGTACTTGGAACGAAAGAGATTGGTTCAAGGGAAATATTCAAAGAACGACAAAATAAAAGAAGGATTGAAGGAATTTCCTTCTACACCTCATTCAGAAATCATCTCTGAGGTATGCAGTGGAAGTCATTCATCAATTTCGCATTGTTCCCATCAAGATGGTTCTTTTGGTGCATTTGAAAAACATACAAAAGTTATAGGTTTGAAATTTCTAACCAAGATGGGCTATGAAGGAAAGGGCCTTGGAAATAAGGGCCAAGGTATCGTTAATCCCATAGAGGTTGTAGAAATACATCGTTATTTAGGATTGCGATATGGCGAAGAGGATATTGGAGAATGCTCCAAAACATGGGAAGAAAGTGATGCTTCAAAAAACTAGCCTAAGTCATTGTGAGAACAATTCACGAAAGGTGATGGTGTATCACTCCCTGATGGTGATATTGAATGCAATTAATCTCCAAAGAAAAATGAAGATAAGCAAGACAGGTATAATGGTCATGGTTGTTCCAAATCTCTTTTTTATTATAAAAAGCATAATCATGTAATCCAAAACTTGTGGAATATGTATCCTTGTACTTTTTGTCATTAACCCAAGCATTGTGTGGAAAAGTGTTGGAAGAGACAATCTTTGTACAGGAAATTTAGGTCAACCAGGAAGGAGATAACGAAATAAAGAGAAGGGAAAACAAGTTTGGATTCCAAAAAACCACTGCACTTATTGCAACAAGGGTGGACATCAAAAGTCAAAATGTTGGAAGCTTAATTCGGAGTTTACTCCAAACAAGGACAAAATGATTGTGCATTTACTCATAAAGGAAGAGGAATTACTAGTGAAGCAAGAGGAACAACATGAAGGAAAGAAAAAAAGCACCTGGTTTTGCCAGAAGTGGATGTCACATCTTCATTGTATTTTTCTTCCATTAATGTAATCACACATGTTGAAATGATGACCTGTTATAACATCATTTTGAAAAACATCGTGTTTATTTTTATCCTTATGAGTATGTAATCAGTAAGGTCAATTTTTTAACCTTTTAGAGGACCAAAAGGTCTTTAGTGGGGAGGCATGATCCAGAATGGATCCAGGAGCCAAAATGGGTCCAGGAAGGCCTAAAAATAAAAGTTCTCATAATGGATTCAAAATGGAAGTGTGCGTAGGCCTTGTCGATACCAACCCAACACAACTTGAACGGGCTCAAACGGACACCGTATGCGAAAGATATTGCGGTCTGTTCATTTTGTCAAACAGGAAAAAAAAATGTTGACTTTACAGTTCATACAGTGCTGACATGGCAGTTGACTGTACAGTTTGTATAGTGTTGACATGGCAGTTGAATGTATAGTTCGTATGGCCATACAATGACGTGGTGGATGTGTTGAATGTTGACTGGGTAGAAACACTGACAGAAAAGTGGATGAGTCAAATTGTGACATGCGGCACGTCCGTACAGCTGACGTGGCAAGGTCTGCATAGCCATACAACATGTGGCAGCTAACTAGACTGGGGCTGACATGGACAGGTGTTGACGTGGGCAGGTGGATAGGTGCTGACATGTTCGATTCACATCTTGACACATCATCTCTAGTTGGTGAATGGCATGGTGCCATGTGGCCCAGAAAGGAATCATTTCTGTGTCTCATCCGGGATTAAGAGAATCCTTTCGCCATGCGACTATTTCATCTTCATGGAGTGAAAGATAAATTGAGGGTAGATCCAAGAAATTGAAAGATTATATTCCTCTTTTTTCTATTGTTCAGTTTTGAATTACATCGTATTTTACGTAGTTTGCAGAGATTGGAAATGGGAGAGTGATTTCTCTTTGCGTTGGGGTTTTGACTTCATTGGAAATTCGTGTGTTCATCGCTAGCGGATAATGTTTTGTCTTCGTAAATAGTAAATATGAAACATGATCGAAGATTTAGTAAATATTATATGCAATCCCAAATTTAGTAAACATATTTACAGTCATGGATAGACATCATCTATATTACAATGAGGCAACATGGATTCTACTCAACACTCATAGGCATACCAGGGTTGAGCAAACTGTAGATGTGAAACAACAAACGTATCCTTGTTTCACTAAACTATCTTTCGTAGTTTGGTCAAGGGTTGAGATAAGCATCCATTAGAAATCCCTTTGGTACACCAAGTACAGAACAATAAAATCTCACAAGGATTCCATCTAAACCTCCACATCTCCCTCTTCGATGTATTTTGCCCCATTATTATTTCTGTGTTATGAGGTAAAAGTATGGTATCCTTTTAATTTTTTTAATCATGTGAATCCTACGGGATTCGAAACCTTGATGTATTTATAGCATTTGTTCAGGTATTTTTTTAAGGTAATCAATTTGTGTTTGTGGGTTTCAATCCAAATTTATGGGGCAAGGGTTTTCATGCACTATTTTGCAGTTTGGTTACAGTTTCATGGTAATCAACAAACCCCATACTTCATCTTCTTTCAATTTTTGTATTTGAAGTTGTGTTGAAAGTTCATAATTTCCAATGTTTCTCAATCAAATCAATTTGGACAATAATGCCATCCTAGTTAGCTTTGACGATGTTTCATTATTCCCTAAACTTGATGTTAATGAGCTAAATCCTGACATTTCTAATCGTACAAAAATTTTCCTTGAATCTACATTCTTCACCTACAAATATGAAATTTTGGATCACATACCAATCCTCAATAACTATGGGATGTGACTAATTACGCCCACCCTCTTACAGATATTCAATGATTGGGCTCTTCCAAACTGAAATGAAATCCAAAAGTTCACTCAATGCTTCCAAATCAGGAAAAAGGATTGGGAAAATAAAGTCATGGATAAAACCCCCTTTCTAGACCCTTCTCTCTTGTGGATTAATCAACCCCCATCTCTGTCCATGTCCCCCAATGGTTGGCATCACTTTTTATTTATTAAAATTCATAAATATATTTTGCATATTACATTGGTTGGCCATAGCCATACATTATATCTACATTATGCATTAATTAAACTGAGGATTATAGCGAGTATGTTACAATCATTGTCGAGGAGTGTAGAAATATTAAAACCAATATTTTGAGTTGCTTTGTTGAACCGTGTTAAAAATACATTTGACACAGTTCTTAGGAGAAATCTTTGGAATAGGTTGGAAGAGATAAAGATTCCTTTCGAGTTGAGGGATGTTGCTACAAGGTTGTATGAGAACGTCATTACTAATTTTAGGAAAACTAATGGATCGTCGAAAGAAATAAATGACAATATCAAAGCCAAGGAAGGTTGTCCCCTGTCCCCTACCCTTTTTGGCATTTACATTGACAAGTTAGAAGATTGTTTTGAAGAATCAGGGTGTGTTAGCCTAACTTTCATGGGTATAGTCATCACTCTTCTTATTTATGTTGAGGATATTGTTTTTATGGCAATGGTTTCCTATGATATTGGTAAGCAACTAAGAATCCTCAAGGATTTCTACTCCAATACAAGTATCATTGTTAATACTGACAAAATGAAAGTTGTGATAACTAAATCCAATAAGACCACCTTCGATACTTTTGTTTGTGAAAACAACAACTTGGAGGAAGAGCCTCCATACAAATATCTTAGAATTGTTGAGAAAAGGATAAATGAAGGGCGGAAAGCTTATTATGGGCTTGAAAACAATTGTAAATAGGTAGATCTTTGGATATGGGATAAGAAAAAACTCCTCTTTGAGATTCTCGTCACTCTTATTATTTTATATGGATGTGAAGTTTGGGGATCTAGTATCTCTAGAGAG
>ML778140.1:1282894-1296261 GCA_009831015.1 Picea engelmannii | reverse complement strand
AACATAAACAGGCAATACCCATAAACAAAAACACATGTGCAAATATGCAACATGTAAATTAACACACAATTGATACTTATCTTTTGTATAAGAACACCAACTGCATGCATACCTTCCATGATCCTCCCAGCCTTAGACCAGACTGCTCAGAGCTCTCAGTAGTGGATCACCCCCGAGCTAGGACTAAACTCCACCCGGGTAAAGGGATTTCTAACCAGGCTGAAGCTACACAGTCAATAGGAAAGATTTCATCCCAGAATCCAACTCAAACTAACAACCTACAACCTCTCATTCCCCACATGCTTGTCCCACCCGAGGAAGTTGTTAGGGCCCTACAATGTACCTTTTTACTCACACTTTTTGCTACCTTTACACCCTTGTTTCACTCACATTTAAACTCACATTATCACCTTACCCTATCTTTCCAAAAGTATACAACGTCTCTTCTCTTTACTATATGTTTAATCTGTTTTGCATATAATTTTACATTACTCTCGTACTTAACCATTGATCAGAGATGTATAAGTGCTGAAACAGTTCGAACTGCAGATTAACATTGAGGCCTGTTGCTGAAACAGTTAATGCATGCAACCCCTGTGGCTGAAACAGTCAGTGGACTACGATGTTGAAACAACAACTCACACAGAAGAAGTTGTTACACAGTCTGTGGTCAATGATGCTGAAACAACAACTCACACAGAAGAAGATGTTACACAGTCTGTGGTTTACGATGTTGAAACAACAACTCACACAGAAGAAGTTGTTACACCCTCCATGGTCTACGATGCTGAAACAACAACACAAAATTGTTACATTGACCACAACAGATGCACCTTGAGCCACCATCGCTGTTGCGTGAGACCACGTGTTGAAACAGTCAGAACGCAAATCTCGTTGCTGAAACAGCCCGTGATTTGTGATGCCGAAACAACATACGGCAATAAAGAAGATAAATATAGAAGTTGTTACTCCATCCGCAATAGCAACACCTCACTCAGCACCTTTTCAACTATTGTAATAGCATTCTGTTACGAGAGACTAGGATATCCTATTCCAGTTTAGAAAGTCGATCTGACTAATAATAGGACTCAGATGTACACCTGTAATTTGTTGATCAAATTGTATCGAAGGGATTCTCCTCTTTAAATAATAGGAAATCATCATTAGAGAGGACCTTCTTCTGAACTAAGAAAGGATTTACAGAGAGGGACGTGTTTTACTTCAGATTGTAATGTAACACAGTTGACAGATCAATAAAAGATTTTTCTGAGCATTTCTCTCTAGTTCCTTTCGTTTCAGGGGAATCTTGTGAAAAGGGAGGGCCCACCTTCTTAACAAGATTCACCCATTAGCTTTGTAGTGTGTTAATGTTATTTATGTTTATGCCTTGATTAAATTTTGTTTTGCTGAAACACTACTTTACTGAACTCTGTTTTGTTGAAACTCTGCTTTACTGGTTGTTACATTGTTTTCATATGATTCATGCTTGGGTAGCTGTTAATCATTCTAGCTAGCATTCTTGTTTGGCGAGTTTATGAAAGTGTGATGACCAGAAACAGGTGCTAAAGATTCCTGCCTGGGGAATAGGGTCATGTTCTCTGTTAAAAGATAGATAACCTTCAGTGTGTGTGTCAATCATTTCAATTAGCAATGAGTTGATGAAAGTGTGATGACCAGAAACAGGTGCTGAAGATTCCTGCCTGGGGAATAGGGTCCTGTTCTCTGTTAGAGATAGTTAGCCTTCAGTGTGTGTCAATTATTTCAGTTAAGCAATGAGTTCATGAAGTGTGATGATCGAAAACAGGTGTTGAAGATTCATGCTTGGGGAATAGGGTCCTATTCTCTGTTACAAGATAGTTGGTCTTTCCTGTTGCAACATCTTGTTGTTATTTTCTTAATGTAATCCAGGATTCTTTGGACAATTATTTCTTTAAACATTGCAATAGGTAGATTTCTTTCTTGTAATTCAAGTTAGAACTTCAATTTGTTCAAGGCAAAAGTGTGACTAATATAATTTTACTACAACTCTAAGTTGCTTTTGAGATTGAGCATATATAGTGTGTGATTACCTTTGAAATAACAGACTTCCCTGGGTTGACAATTTATGTAGAACTTGATTATTTAGTTAAATAAGCAATTATAGTGACCAACATTTTGGCGTCGTTGCCGGGGAAGGTAATTATAGATTTCAAAAGCACTTATGATTTTTCAGATACAAAGAATACATGAGAGGACACGGAGACCCCAAAGACACTGACCCTACAGGTGGCAGGGGCAGAGGAAGAGGAGGAAGAAAGACTTATATTGACGAGATTATATCCAAGTCTGAATCTGCTGCTCAACGACCAAACTCTCGGAAACCAAAATCCCAACCTTCATTTCAAGAAAACTTTGAAACGGGGAAAGAAGTTTGGAGTCGAGAAACCAACAGGAAATATTGAGGACAGAGCAAGCGCGGCAGGGGAGAAGACAGAAGAAAACATGGATGAGTACAATGAAGAATTGCATCATGAAGAACAAGTAGGTCCTGAAGGAGAGGTAAATGATGAAAACTCTTTCTCCACATTAGGATTTCCTATTGGTGATCTTCCTAGAGGGGTAGCCCCCATGAAGAACATTCCACTCTCAGCACTACCTAACTTTCATGGTTTGTCTTCAGAAGATCCTGATGAATTCCTTTTTGAGTTTGATATATTATGCAGAAGTTATGATTACATTTCCAATGCTAAAAAATTAAAGCTATTTCCAGCAACATTGAAAGGAAATGCACTAAGATGGTTCATGAGTCTTGGAGGCCATGTAATCACAACATGGGACCAAATGAAANNNAAATTCCTGAATAAATACCAGGACTATTGCAGAACAAGAGAAAAAAGGGAGGAACTATTTAAGATGATGCAGAAAGAGGATGAAAATCTAGAGGACTTTGTAGAAAGGCTACAGTATAATCTACAAAGATCCAGTCACCCCAATGTAGGTAAAGATATTCTTAAAACTATATTATTAAAAGGAGTAAGGGATGACTGTCTAGATATGCTGAATATGCTTGGAAAAGGAGACATATCTAAGGAATCATATGATGAAATTGTTAACCTATGTAAAAGATGTTCAAGAGGAGCTTCAAGAAATAGATCAAATAGCAGGGACACCACATTTTCAAGAGTCAAAAAATCAGCCAGTGGGGGAGCAACAAGAGCCGAAAAAGGCAATTTACTTGAAGGTTTTAAAACTGAAATGTTAAGCTCTTTTGCCTCACAAATTGACACCCTGCAGATTCAAAAGAAGAAAGAAGAAGCAGAAGCAGCCCTGTCCATATTTTGTTCTAAATGCAGAGACAAGCACCCACGAAAGGAATGTCCATTGGACAAAAAGCCAATCTGCACCATCTGTGATAAAGATCATGAGACTCAACAATGTCCTTCTCTACCAAGAATCAAGGCAACATTACAACTAACTGATGAAGAAGCTGAAGCTGTCTATCTGCTGACACAGAGAAGGCAATGGAAACCACGGGGACAAGGTATGAATCCTAACATTCCATTTACACCTTCTAATCGTTGGAATAACTATCCTTCTTTCAATCAAACGAGTTACCCCCCCTATAATCAAATGCAATATCTAAATCAAATGAATTACCCACCCATGCAACAAACTAACCCACCCTTTGTTGATCCGTCAATGTGGACTCCTTGGCCTCCACAACAATAAAAACCATATCAGAACCAATGGAATCCAAATTGGAGAGGACAACAACCCCCCTTCCCAAATCAATTACCTCAATCACAATTTCTGCAACCACTCTCCTTACCATCAGGTACTCCACCAAACAATCAAATGATGAGACCCCAGCTACCTGTAAAACCTAACCCTAACCCCAATAATAAAGCTATGCAATGCATTGATATGCATAACCAGCCTACATTTTCTCTTCTCCCTGCGCAATGCAACGATATTCATTTATGATCTGAGAGAATAGTAGAACCTATCATAGCTGATGTTACCTCTTCTGATAAAGAGGAAAAAAAAGAGCATGATGTACCTAAAGAGGTACAATCATCCTCTAAGAATGTTGCTGAAACAGCAAAACCACCATTTCCTGAGCGTTTAGCTTTGACTAAAATGCCTAAGCCATCGTCTTTCAATCTTTTAGGGGAATTACAAAATCTTTATGTCAAAATTCCTCTACTACAAGCACTCCAAGATGTACCAATTTATGCCAGGACTATGCGAGACATTTGTGTTAAGAAGCCTGGTAGGAAAATTAAGGATCCCCTCACAGTCCATGTTATGGGTGACTTGTCTGCACTGATGTCAGGTAAAGTTCCCTCAGTTAAATATGGTGATCCCGGCCACCCTACCGTCTCAGTACAAATTGGAAAAACGATAATCCCTCGAGTCCTAGTAGACTTAGGTGCTGCTATCAATATTATGACTTTGGAAACATCACAACTGTTACAACTGCAAAATGAAATCAGAGACACCCCAACTATCCTAGAATTAGCTGACCGTTCCACAATAAAACTGGAGGGAGTCATTGAAGACCTAATCATCTCAGTGGAATCCTGGAATTATCCAGCTGACTTTGTGGTGTTACAACCTAAAACAAAGTTGGGGGGCCACCCTCTAATTTTGGGCAGGCCTTGGCTAGCCATAGCAAATTCTTTTATCAGCTGTAGATCAGGTTCAATGACAATTTCCAACCGTTACGAAACCAAACAACTTACCCTCTACCCTCATGCTACACCCCTGACTAATAATGATAATTCTGTATGGGTAGACTTTGATGATCAACTTACTCAACCCATCTTGACTATTGGACAAGATCTAAGCCTTAAAGACGCCACTGAGGATGAAGTAATTAATAATTTTATTTGTGAACCCTCCTCCGTGACTCCAGAAACTCACAAACAACTAGTTGCACTCTTGGAGTCAGATAATCAGGAAAACCTTGAATTTGAAAACCCACCTCAAACATCTTCCACCATCTCTTCTAAAATCATACCAGTAGAAATTGAACCTGGCAAAACACTGAACATAAACCCCAATCCGACAGATGCTGAAACACAACAATTAATGAAGTTACTTCTTGAAAATAAAATAGCATTCGCATGGACTATACATATATGAAAGGAATCTCTCCTGAATTATGTACTCATCGAATATATATTAAGGAAGATTGTCGACCGATCTTCCAATATCAACGTCGAATGAACCCTAATTTAAGAGAAATCCTTAAAGAAGAACTTCAAAAATTGCTCAAGGCAGGGTTTATATATCCTATATCAGACAGTGAATGGGTTTCCCCATTGGTAATAGTTCCTAAGAAAAACAGGAAATAGAGAGTATGTGTGGATTATAAGGCCTTAAATAAAGCTACTCAAAAAGATCACTTTCCATTACCATTCATTGATCAGGTGTTAAACAGTTTGTCAGGGAAGAAATTTTTCTCATTTTTAGATGGTTTCAGTGGGTATAACCAGAACAAAATTGCACCCCAAGATCAAGATAAAACCACTTTTACTAGCCCTTGGGGAACTTTTTCTTATAGAGTTCTCCCATTTGGACTATGTAATGCACCAGCAATGATCCGTAAGATCTAAGTGTTAAGTGCATTTTTTTTTTTTTAAATACTATGAATGTTCAGCATGTTAATATACTTTCAGCTTCTAAATAAAGACTGTAATCTGAAAATGCAGCACTGTACATAATGAAGATAATAGAAAATGAAAACACAGAACAGAGAATGAAAAAACACAGTAGAGAGAGTCTCAAAACACTGAAATTGTTAACGGAGTTCACCCCCTTCGCTGGGCTACGTCTCCAGGTCCCTCTCGAATGGAACCAATCCAATTAATCTTCAAAAACTGGTACACAATGGTTACAATAACATCTTCAGCAGACTCTGAGAAGCTATGAGACAATAGTACTATGTAGAATACTTAAAAACTACAACTTCTGGCAAGTTTACAAAGGTTTTCAACAATAAGAAAACCACAGCAGAACGTAGATGATTCTACAAGCAACAGTGCTTCACCAAAATGTCTCCACAGCTGTTAAACTTCTCCTCTCCTTGCACACAGGCTGAATCCTCCTTTATAGCACATGGGCCTCTCAGCATAATAATGTTTCAATCAACTGTTGAACAGAAAAGATGCTCCGAGTTATGGTAGAATGGGAATGATGCTGTAGTTATTCTCTTAACAGAAATTATACCTCTATTTCATTCCCAGCCGAGCTATCAAGTAGAAAAAAAAACCTTGTCGTGGCCAAATCTCTGTTATAATAACAGTACTCATCAATGATCAGTTAAGTGGGAGGTTTTCCCAGCTAAACTGGATGGTACTCTGCCAAAATCTCTGCCAAAACGAGTCAATGAACCCATACACAAGCGTGTTTCCCATTGCCACGAAAACCATCCTTAAAAACGGTATCAACCGTGCACAAACGGATATTGCACACTCATGGAACCAATACATGTATAGCAATGAATATTGAATAGTTTAAACCTTTTTAAAAACACATTGCAACATTCCCATATATCATATGTATGATATATTAACATAGCATAATGCACCATGTGTGGCAAGCAATATAAAAAGGCTTAGTATTGTAAAGAGCTTAGCATGTGAAGGGCGAAGTATACCCATAACCATTGTACCATTGGATCATATAACTCGAGGATGCAAAATCCATTCGGATCATTCCTCCCCATTGGAGAGCTTTTGGACCACCAAAAGCCTGAATTATTTAGCAAGTAAGTGAGGGTACAACTCCCTCACTTTTCCAATTTCCATCCATTTCGCCTTGCTAGGATGCATTCCTTTAAGCCCAACTTGAAGGTACTCATCATTCCCTCTTCGTGAAGTCCGTACATTTCTGTCAAGAATAACATCATCCTGCAATTCTTTCATGTATTAAGGTGCCATATCATCAACTGAAGGAATCTGTATGTTAGTTTCCTCATCCATAATCATCGGAGGTTCATACAGCTTAATATTCTCAACATTGACAACTGAATAAATTTGCATATATGGAGGTAAATTCAAGCGAAAATCATTAGTTCCGATCTTTTCCAGAATCTCAAAAGGACCATACCTGATAGGCTTAATATTTTTACCTTCACCTTTCAGTATTTCTTTGGTGATGTGTAACCAAACTCGATCTCCGACCTTAAACTTATGATCAACTCGATGCTTGTCATGCCTGGCTTTATACTTTGCCTGGCTCTTCTCCAACTGTTCTTGAACTGCCTGTTGCACAGCTTGGATTCTCTAAATGAACTTTAAAGCTTTATCTACATCATGATGTCCATTCACTGCATCTTTTCCAAAAGAGAAGTCCATAGGTGTTTTTGGCAGATAACCAAAACAAGTTTCAAAAGGAGATTTCTTCGTGGAAGAATGAACTGCATGGTTGTAAGCATGCTATATGTACTGCAACTGTTCATCCCAAAGTTTAGGATGTTTACTACAATATCCTCTGAGCAGTTGAACCATTGTCATGTTCACTACCTCTGTTTGCCCGTCAGTCTGTGGATGAAAAGTTGTACTTTTCTTCAATTTAGTATCCATAAGCTCCCATAATGTTGACCAAAATTCCCCCAAGAACCGGGAATCCTGATCCGATACAATAGACATGGGTAGCCCAAAATGTACCCAAACATTCTGAAAGAATAGATGAGTTGTTTGTTCAGCAGTGATCTGCTTGTTACATGGCATCAAGATACACATTTTGCTGAATCTGTCCACAACAACATATAGGTAATCATGCCCTTTTCTAGATGTAGGTAGTCCTCCTACAAAGTCCATAGAAATGCTTTCCCAGGGACGAGAAGAAACTGGAAGAGGTGTGTACAAACCCAATTTCCTATTGCTAGGATTACTTGTTGCACACATAACACATCCTCGTATGTATTTAGCTACAGTTTCTTGCATCTGAGGCCAATAACAATGATTCTGCAATACTGACAACGTTTTACTTACTCCAAAATGCCCTGCAATCAATGAACTATGTGCTTCTCCGATCACATGTACTCTCTCTTTTTCTGGAATACAAAGTTTACTAAGATTATACAAGAGTTGATTATGCACATAATAGTTCTCTTCCTGTTTACCATGTATTAGTGATGCATATACTTTCTTAAATTATTTATCTTTAGCATACTGTTCAATATAACTTTCATGTGTTAATGAACTATTTTGAAGAATGATTGAAGCATTTGTAGGTGGTCTCGATAACATGTCTGCTACCTTATTATGAATCCCTTTTTTGTATTTAATTACAAGATGAAACTGTTGTAAAAATCCCATCCATCTTAAATGTCTACTTTGTTGTACTTTAGTTTGAGATTGTAAATACTGAAGTGGTTAATGATCAGTATGGATAATTGCTTCTTTACCCATGATATAATGTTTCCACTTCTTCACACTCTGTACTAAATCATATAATTCTTTGTCATAAGTTGGATAGTTACTTACCACAATAGAGAATGTTTCTGAATGGTAACAGACTGGCTTCCTCCCTTGCATCAAAACGACTCCCATGGAAAACCCGCTAGCATCTGTTTCGATCTCGAATGGCTGCTGCAATTCTTGCAATGTCAGAACTGGCGCTGTGCTGATTTTTTCTTTCAAAGTGTCGAAGGCTTTCTGATGCTTGCCTCCCCACTAGAAAATCTCTTTAATGCTTGTCAACGCATGTAATGGGGCAGCAATGGAAGAAAACCCAGAAATGAATTTCCTCCAATACTGAACCACTCCCAGAAAACTTCTGATTTCAGTAACAGTATTAGGCCGTGGCCAGTTTACAATGACAACAACCTTGGCTGGGTCCACTCGCAGGTGGCCTCCACCAATTATGTGGCCTAGATATACTAAAGAGGTTTTAGCAAATTCACATTTTGACATTTTCACATAAAGCTTCTCTTTCCTGAGTACATATAAGACTTTCTTTACATGTAAAATGTGTTCCTTCCAAGTCTTGCTAAAGACAAGTATATCATCCAGGTAAACGATTACAAAATCATCAATAAAAGGGCAAAAAACATCATTCATGACCCGCATAAAAGTAGCAGGTGCGTTACATAGCCTGAAAGGAATTACAATCCATTCATACAAAGCCTGTTTCGTTTTAAAAGCCGTTTTCCAAGCATCATTTTCAGCAACCCGGATTTGATGATACCCACTACGCAGATCCAATTTAGTAAAGTAAATTGCATGTTTTAATTGATCAAGAAAATCATCAATGCGAGGAAGAGAATACATGTTTTTAATGGTGATTTTGTTAAGGGCCCTATAGTCGATGCACATTCTCCAAGACCCATCCTTCTTTGGAACCAAGACTATAGGAGAGCCACAAGGAGAGGTGCTTGGCCGAATGACCCCCTTCTCAATCAGCTCCTGAACTTGCTTCTTGATTTCCTCATTCTGCATAACAGACATCTGATACATGGCTATGTTCGGAAGTGGCACATTCTGCTGCAACTGTATCTCATGTTGAATCTCTCTCTTTGGTGGTAATCCCTTTGGATCATGAAACAAATCATCATACTCAGAAATGATTTCAATTAGTTCAGATTTATGTTTAGGATCACACCCTTCAAAAGATTTAGAGATCTCATCATTCTTTACCTTAACCATCATTAACACAAAAATTTTACTAGCATTTACCAACCTCTTCATTTTTCCTGCAGAAACTATTGCTAGATTTGTTTTTGTCTTATGTGCTCATACAATATATTCTACATCATCTTTAAAGAGATGATATTTGTTCTGCTCTCTATAAAAGACTGCTTTCCGGTCATACAAATATGGACTCCCAAGTACAATTCCACAAATATCAAGTGGTACTACATCTAGCTCTACCTCATCCATGAACTTTCCAGAAATTGAAAACTTCAATACACATTTCTTCGTGACTTGTAGTTGTGTATCATTAGTGACCCAACCAAGAGGATAGGGTTTCTCATGAGTAGTAGTGACTAGCTTAATTTTCTTAACCACTTCTTCAGATATCAGATTTACTTGTGAACCACTATCAAACAAAGTGTCTATCTCTGTGTGATTTGCTATGACTCGAACATGAAACAGTGCACTTCTAGCTTTATCATTATTCCTAGAAGTAGATGGCAGATTTGTTTTTGCACTAGAACTTGATTTTGTATCAATAGGAAGTGAGATACTTTTACCCTTACCTTGGATTCCGACAGCTGTAACCTTTGTTTCATCACCTGAGTCGGATCCCAAGTCTTGTATAACTGCTGTAGTAGCTTTTGCTTTGCCTTTATCTTTGTTTCCTCCGTATCTCTTTGGCCTTAACTCTGGATGAAGCTTCCAACACTTAGAGACATCATGTCCCTTCTGACAATGCGAACATGTAGGCTTCTCACCCTCTTTCTTAACAGTAGCCATCTTCTTTTTCCCCTTATCTTGACCTTTCAATTTGCTGTCAAACTTAGTTGATTTATTCACAAAAGTATCATTAGCATGCTTTCCCCTAGCTTCTAAATGTGTGGCTTGAACACATACATCATCTAAGTTGCTGGGGTTAAACATCAATAAAGTATGTCTCAAATAAGAATGCATGCCACCAATGTACTTAAGAAGAGTCTCATGTGTATCTAATGAAACATTCAATGCAATAGCCCTCTTTCTAAATTCATGAATATAATCTTGGATATTTTGTCCTTTAGCTTGTTTAAACATTTGCCAACTCATGGTTAATTGTTGTATATGACCTAAAGGATAAAACTGCTTTCTCAAAACCTCAATGAAATCAGTCCAAACTGAAATGATTTTACCATTCTTTTGAAGATCCTGCTGAACTTTGATCTCCCACCAAGTAAGAGCCATCCCACTCATTCATAAAGTGGCCAGTTGGATTCTAGAAGGGTCATCATTGATGCCCTGCACCCTGCAATAAACTTCAAGCTGCTTAATCCAATTGTCTAGTTTTTCAGAATCTAATTCTCCATTATAGATAGGTAATTCGAATTTCACATCTAGTTTGAAATATGGCATATTAGCATTATTCAAATGAGAGGAGGAAGAGGATTTATTAGTATCAGTAGGATCATCATCACCTATGCCTTTACCCTTCTCCTCTTTCTTTATCTCTTCTTCTTTGGACGAAGTTTCACCTTCTTTCTTCTTCCTTTCTGTACGTTCATCAAAAAGCATTTCCACCATAGTTTTCATGCTGATAAAGGCCTCTAGAAACTCTGTTTCAGTGAGAATAGATTTATCTCATTCCCCATGTCCTTCTTCTTCCCCTCGTGGAGAAGACATGATTTTTGGGAATGTTTTCCTTGAACCGGTCTCAGGGTCGCCTTCAACTAATTCTCCTTCACCGAGCTGAGATTTTGACCTGGTAAGCATTCACAATCTTGCACTACAGTAAACCAAGCTCTGATACCATTAATTTGATCCGTAAGATCTAAGTGTTAAGTGCATTTTTTTTTTTTAAATACTATGAATGTTCAGCATGTTAATATACTTTCATCTTCTAAATAAACACTGTAATCTGAAAATGTAGCACTATACATAATGAAGATAACAGAAAACGAAAACACAGAATAGAGAATGAAAAAACACAGCAGAGAGAGTCTCAAAACACTGAAATTGTTAACAGAGTTCACCCCCTTCGCTGGGCTACGTCTCCGGGTCCCTCTCCAATGGAACCGATCCAATTAATCTTCAAAAATTGGTACACAATGGTTACAATAACATCTTCAGCAGACTCTGAGAAGCTATGAGACAATAGTACTGTGCAGAATACTAAAAAACTACAATTTCTGGCAAGTTCACAAAGGTTTTCAACAATAAGAAAACCACAGCAGAACGTAGATGATTCTACAAGCAACAGAGCTTCACCAAAATGTCTCCACAACTGTTAAACTTCTCCTCTCCTTGCGCACAGGCTGAATCCTCCTTTATAGCACACGGGCCTCTCAGCATAATAATGTTTCAATCAACTGCTGAACAAAAAAGATGCTCCAAGTTATGGAAGAATGGGAATGATGTTGTAGTTATTCTCTTAACAGAAATTATACCTCTATTTCATTCCCAGCCGAGCTATCAAGTAGCAAAAAAAACCCTGTCGTGGCCAAATCTCTGTTATAATAACAGTACTCATCAATGATTAGTTAAGTGGGAGGTTTTCCCAGCTAAACTGGATGGTACTCTGCCAAAATATCTGCCAAAACGAGTCAATGAACCCGTACACAAGCGTGTTTCCCATTGCCACAAAAGCCATCCTTAAAAACGGTATAAACCGTGCACAAACGGATATTGCACACTCATAGAACCAATACATGTATAGCAATGAATATTGCATAGTTTAAACCTTTTTAAAAACACATTGCAACGTTCCCATATATCATATGTATGCTATATTAACATAGCATAGTGCACCATGTGTGGCAAGCAATATAAAAAGGCTTAGTATCGTAAAGAGCTTATCATGTGAAGGGCGAAGTATACCCATAATCATTGTACCATTGGATCATATAACTCGAGGATGCAAAATCCATTCGGATCAAGCAACCTTTCAAAGAGCATTTATAAGAATCTTTTCTGATATGCTTAATGACTCTATGGAAATTTTTATGGATGATTTTACCCCTTATGGTGTTTCTTTTTAGGAAGCACTACAAAACCTTGAGAAAGTACTTAAACGATGTATACAATCTCACCTCTCCTTAAGTATAGAAAAATGTCATATGATGATGAGTGAAGAAATAGTGCTTGGACATTTTATCTCATCTCAACGAATTCAGGTGGATCCATCCAAGATAAAAGTCATTAAAGATCTTCCTACTCCCAAAACCCAAATAGAGGTAAGAATTTTTCTAGGACATGCTGGATACTACAGAAGATTTATCAAAAAAAATTCCAAAATAGCTTCTCCCTTGTTTGTGTTACTGATGAAAAATGTTGAATTCAAATGGAATAATTCTTGCCAGGAATCATTTAATACACTTAAACATCAGTTATCTATAGCTCCCATTCTCAGAGGACCTGATTGGACACTTCCCTTTCACATATCCTCTGATGCTTCAGATACTGCAATAGGAGATGTCTTGGGACAAGAAGAAAATCATCTTCCTTATGCTATTTATTTCATTAGCAAGAATATGACTCCTGCTGAACTCAATTATACAGTTACCGAAAAGGAATTCCTAGCAGTTATCTATGCTATTAATAAATTTAGACATTACATCACTGGCTACTCTACTCTTGTCCATACTAATCACTCAGCTATCAAATATCTAATGAACAAACCTATCACAAATGCTCGAGTCACCAGATGGTTACTATTATTGCAAGAATTTGATATTACAATTGTAGATAGACCAGGAAAAGAAAATG